>VUQR01031930.1:0-18500 GCA_015108515.1 Hemichromis elongatus
TTAGCATCGCCCAGGTGTGTAGTTGAGACTGACCAAGTATGAAGCTGATCCAATCAAATCCCTGGGAGGAGTTTGCAAAAGTACAAGGCGTGGAAATGGCAAAATCAGGGCCAAAATGCCACCTTCACTTCAAAATGTTTTTTTCAAAATTTTTGTTCGTCTTGGCATGATACACATGTGTGCCAGATCTCATACATCTAGCTCAAACTATGTGGCCGTAGGACTTCCTTTAAGGAGGCATAGGTGGTGCTCTGGAGCCATTTTGCACCGCCCATCTGTGAGACCATTAAAATACAAAATTTTTCACCAGACCTGACATGTGTGCAAAATTTCATGAGTTTTTGAGCATGTTAAAGCCCTCAAAAAGGCCCTTGTTTTGCCTGAAGAAGAAGAAGAAGAAGAAGAAGAAGAAGAAACGGAGCAGATACAATAGGGCCTTCGCACTCTCAGTGCCCTAACAAGTCTGCAGCGGTGGAAAAAGACATTACAGAAAGTTTGTGTTTCATAATCACAGCACAGGCTGAGCCATGAGCCACACCCGTTGCTGTAGTTTTCCCCATTTGTGCCAACAGAATCCTCTCAGAACTACACCAGTGGTTATTGTTGATGAGTGCTTTACATAAAACAGACCTGAGCTGAATTAAATATTGGAGAATGAATACTGACGACATCGTAGGTAAACGTCTGCAGGCTCTTATTGTGAAACTCCACTAAAACACACAGCTGCTGATGGAGGCGCCTCGGCGCTCTTTCTAACGACCAGCTGTGACCACCCGACCGATGTACTTAATCCCCACCCACATTAGGATCAGCTGTTCACTCTGACTTCGCCCACAGCGGAAGCCTCCACAGGCTGAATAATCAGAAATTTACATCGTGAGAGTTTCTCTGCTGCACGCGAGCACGAGACCGTACCTGTGGAAGTAGTGCAGCATGAAGGTGCAGACCAGCAGCCTCCTCCCGGTCCCGCTCCCGGTCTCCGCAGGGAGCAGAAGCAGCATCAGCGGCACGAGAAGAGCCGGCACCTCCTGCAAGAACCAGCCGAGCCTGGCCGGGCAGCAGTGCGCCTGCACGGGCACGTAGCGGCCGTACTCTGCGCAGTTTTGCATCTGCCGCAGCAGGTAAGCCCCCCCACCCACCACCATACCCCAGCTCAGGTAGGACACAACGGCCTCGCGGCACTCCATGAGACCCGACAGCAGCCGAGAGAAGGGAGGAAATGGGGGAGGAGGATGCCACACGTGACCTGCTGGCATCGCGAGTTCCTGTTCAGCTGGTTTCAAAAAGAAGAAACCGAGTCGGCGGGAAGGAGTTGGTGTCGGTATCTGCGTGACACCGGAAATCAGGCTCGGCAGGAGGTCTGAGGTACGCACAGCTCAGTGAGTCACGCAGGTGGAAGCTGCAGCTTCGGGCAAAACGACACCCATCACAGCGGTGTAATCTGAGGAGCTTCACAAATCAACATGAAATTAATCGTCAGACCTGCAGCAGCCTGAGAGGACGCTGTGTGTGTTTGATCCTGTACCTCCTCAGCTGGTAGAAACACACTTCGATCAGCTGCTTTTTACTTTTTACACCGAGTACATCTCAGGGCCGGTACTCTTAAGTAGAGAAGTTGAACGGGTATTTAAGCACCTGAATCTCTACTTAAGTACAGATGTCTGTTTGCCTGGTGGGGCGGAGCAGCCACCCGTGTCCCCGTCCATCACCGACATCGGCCGGCGTGCGGCGTGGACCAGAACCAGAGATCTGCTGTGTGACAGGCAAACATGAAGGATGGATCCAAAACCTCAGATCCCATCAAACAAGCTCGTCTGGTTTGGAAAAATGGAACATCTCACTAAGATCTTCTGCCTCCATGTCCTCCTATCCCAGCATTCTCCTCTGTCACTCCAACCCTCTTCCTATTCTCCTCCTGCCTGCAGCTCCATCTTCATCCTCCACCCTCCCTCCTCTGCACATGCTCAGACCATCTCCTCCTCCTGAGCGGTCCCTCTGATGGACTCGTGTCCGTCCTGACAATGAACATCTGAACGTCTTCGGCTTGACTCCACCGTCTCCAACCGTCACAGCGGGCCTCACCTCCTACTTGCACTCTTGCTGCTCTCCTTCTCTCACACTCATCTCCACCTGCTCCACCCTCTCTGTGGATGGTTGACCCCAGGTATTTAAACTCCTCCACCTTCACCACCTCTGCTCTCCCACCTGTGTTCCTCTCATTAACATATCAAGTCTCTTCACTTCAGAGCGTACCTCCACCTCTCCTCCTCCACCCACTCATATCACAGACTCCTGCCTCCCCCGTCAGCCTCATATTTCTGACGGTGTAATGAAATATCTTCTGTTTCCTTATGATAAACACTGTACCAGCACACGTACCTGTGGGGACCCACGGTGGGCAGGTGTAGGTGAAGGGCGGAGCTGTGTGGGTGGGGCAACCCCACAGTTCTCCCACACAGAGCCCACAGCAGTTTTGCTTTTGGGGCGGCTGTGGGCCTGCCACACGTTTTCTTGCTAAAGAGAAAAAGCATTAGCGTGCTCGGACCAGCAGCGGCAGACGGAGGTTTTCTACACAGAGCCTCTCATGCTGGATGCTGGATGTGGGGCGAGCGATGCCTTCTTTATCTTTCTGTGTCTGCTGTTTCAAAGTCCTGGCACTGAAACACTGTGCTGGTGTACGGGACATAAAGCACTTAGCAGAAAAGTGCAAAAGACACCAGAGCAGCCGTGGACGATGGCAGGATTACTAAGATTTCTCTGATGCTTTTTTTTACTGCAAATGAACAAATATTAAAGCGTCAAAGTTGGATTCATCAGCAGGGCAAACGCTGTGGCTGTGGCAGTAATACTGAGGCAGGTAGGAGAGGAGAAGCCTCTGAATCACCAGCAGGAAGGAGGAGGAGGACTTGCTCCCATCTTATTTGCCAGGATTCACTGTGTGGCAGGAAAAGGAGAACCCAAATCCAGGACTCGTACGGCTCGACGCAAAAACGTAACAACAGCTGAAGACGAGCAAAACACATAGCGAAACATTTCATATAAGAAAGAAGAGACGGGCACGAGAGAGGGCAAACGTAATAAAGCACGAACCAGGAACTAGGACGAACCAGTGGAGATGCACGATGAACCACCAACATTTAAGCTAACTAATACAGAGAATAACTCCATGACACCATCATAAGGCTTTACCTGCATAAGACGAGATGAGCTTTATTAGTCCCACAGGCGGGAAATTTGTATTGTTACAGCAGCAGGAAGAATAAGATACTGTACAGAATGGAATAAAATACAATACAATACTATATACAATAGAATAAAATAGAATACAAATACAAGCGCTATATACAACTGAGAAAAGTATTGCACGTGTGGGTTTCAGTGTATGATTAGCTGCAGTCTTTGCAGCCGTCTGATCCAGACTTCCTTTAAATTTTCAAACTTATATATAGGCCAAGTTTCAAATTAGGTTTAGTTTGGTTTATATTGGCTGCTTTTTTAGTCTAAGGGATGAGCCAGTGTTGTGTCTACACATAACAGACAACTTGGCAGATGTAACTACATGCGACTCAACTAGTTACATGTTTTTTAAAAAGATGTTTGGCACCATCTTCTGTCAGTACAGAACATTACATCACTGGTTTGGTTGGTTGTGGTCAATAAATAAACTTACATTAGTTTATATTAGCTAAGTTGTAACAGAACCCCTAACTGGGGAAAATAAGGGCACAAAAACTAAAAATCCATATAAGGATTCACTGTTATAACACCAGTGAGGCTGGAACGACGAGTTCATGTCAAACCAGAATATATTGTCCACTTTACTTTTTACTGCCATACTTTTAATGTATTTTTGTAACAGATGCACGACAGACCCGAGCATGTTGCTGCTACACACAAACGGCTGCAGCTGGCAGCCACACACAAGGGCCACAGCAACAATGACAGGACGCAGCACAGACTCTGTGTGTGGCGAGGCGTGATTGCAGACGCTGCTCGGGTGCATCCGCCTCTGCAGCGGCACCGCTGACCACGCCCTACCACAATTTTGTTTTGCACTATGCATATTTTATATGTCATTAGGTCATTTATGTGGAAGTCCCCATGTAGGAACTATTGTACTGTTGGCCCATGTGGATGTAGGAGCATGGCTAGTTAAAGCAGGAGAGGCCAATTTAAGTCAGAGCACGTTCAAATGTTCTCAAAAGTATGTGTAAGGTGCTAAAAGCAGCGCGGTACTATCTGTGTGTTATATGCATCATTTATGTCTCTATTTTTCCCGTCTTACTCTTAATTGAACTTTATGTTGTGTTTAAGTTCGACGGTGGCGCAGTTTGTGATCAAGCTGATGCTGTGACAAAATCAACCCCAAGATGCCATCAGTCAAAAGAACTCCCTACTGAGGTGGAAGTGATAAGACTCTTCTGTGAGACGCCTCGCCCAGAGGTCTTCGAGCCTTCGTCTTCACCAGCGTCGTGACTCCAGGGGTCCAGCCCAGACGTACCGCTCAGTGCAGACAGAAGATGGTGCTAGACTGATTTCTTAGATCCAGGCAGCCAGTGTTAGTGTTTCACTCCTGGATGAAGGACAGCTGCTCGTATTATTTCCAGAATTAGATCCACTGAACATATAACAGCTGTTCTTGAGCGGCTCAGCTGGCTTCCAGTTCAGCTCCGTGTCAATTTCAGGATCCTGCTTTTACTTCCAAATCGCTTCATAACCTCGCTCCTCCACGTTTATCATCTCCACACGTACTCACCCCCTCGTACGCGCCGCTCTTCTTCAGCTTCCCTTCTGTTGTTCCTGCCGAGACTTTTGAAGCACTTCCACCACAAACTCTCTCTCTACTTTTAATCCCATCTCAGAACCATCTATTCAGAACTGCAGACAGCTGATTCTGTTCTGATTTTTTTAAAATTTATCTTATGCCTGCGTTTTATTTTGCCATGTTTATTATATTGTATTGTTGGTATTGTTCTTGTGCTATTGTAAGGTGGCCCTCAAGGTCACCTTACAATAGCACAACTTATTATTATTAGTATATTATTATTATTGTTATTATTGTTATTATTTGGACCTGCGAGTTGATCCATCTACTGTTCACTGAGGCCTTAACAGAATGTTTCAGTGGAGAGGGTTGGGCTGTGGGCAAACAGGGACAAAGAGCTGAGGAACTTCCCAGTACTGGAGAACCGGAATGATTCATGTAGAACCAAGCAGGTCAGCGGTGACCAGGTCAGCGGTGACCAGGTCAGCTGCAGTGTGTAGTCGGTGTAATCTCCAGTCCCTTTTCCCTCTTGGTCCGGTTCACTGAGCAGATGTGAGCACAGTAATGTAACTTTTGCACAACAGTTTCCAAGAATAAACGAGATTTTAAAAGAGCCACACAAACTGAACGAGTTACCTCTGTTTCCTATTACTACCTAATACTCATGGCTTCTGTCGGCCTTCGTCCACGTGATCTCCTCCGAGGCTTTGAGCTCAGGTGGAGACAGCAGACCGACCAGGTCGATCCAGTGACTACCTGCACATCTTTAATGAAGACAGTCACGCAGGGCTCCATCACTGCTGGCTTCATCATGCCTTTAGCCTCATATAAAAGCATAGATCTACTATTAAAAGAAGTGTGTTAGAAGAGTGGGGACAGTTCAAACATTTGAAGGCAAGACAAACTGACCTGGATATGAGTTCGTCTGAATCCCACAAATGAGACATTTTACAAAATCCTGATTTGTCCTGAAATACAGAATAAAGTTTTAATAACGTAAGCAATATAATTCATTTAAAACTTGCTCTGTAACAACACTGCTCCCTTATAAACACACAGACTGTAGATAACACTTCATCCGTCCACACTTTGAACCAAAGGCCATACTTTTGTCATGTGTTTGATTACTTTACTGAAGCCATTTATCACGTATGTGGTACTGCATATGTGTCCAAGATCCTCTAGTGAAGTCCAAGAATAATGATATGAAGCCTAGCTGAGGTACAGAAATGTGAATCTACTTAGAAACTGTGGATTGATGAGCAGATGAAGGGAACTCCTTTCATTGGTGATGTTCTTCAGGTCAGCTGTCTTTTTTGTCACTCCAAGCATGTGCAGTGGTAGCGTACAGCAATGAGACAACGTTCCTCCAGGACCACGGCGCTACAGCTGACAGACGACCAACGCGGGACTACATGAAGTACAAGTGTGCACAAACTGCAAAAGAACACAAGACTGAGCATTGTACTTCAGGGAAAGACGAGAATATTAAACTATGTTCTCCTGCCTGTGAAACACAAAGAACTGTGACTTCTACCTCGATGCATCAGTTGTTTGGTGGTATTAACCAATCAGAGGAAGGACGATAGGAATATTTTAATGAATGAAGAAAATGTAAAAACTGAGCAAGAGATTAACAACTATTACAGGTAATTGTTAAAATCTCTACAGCAAGTGTTATTTATCAACACAAGGTTAAAAACCCACTACTATGCAAACGGTTGCAGACTGAAATAGAAGTGCATGTGGGGGTTTCTCCAATACGTCCTGAATGGGACACACATTGTGTTACGTCTGCTACTAAACAGACTGCATCAGTATTCGAGTAACTACTGGGTAACTATACAGATGTGTGAGTGGAGAAGTGTGAAATTACAGGACTCGCTGCTTTCAGCTTCTCCGGCTTCTGTGATGACAGAAGGAGGCCGTCTCTCAGGTGAACCAAACCTGCCAACAGGTGTCTTTGAGCTGTGACGACAGAAGCTAACAGAAACCTGGCTTATGCACAGGGATAGCTCAGTAGGTAGCGTGGTCACCCCATGATTGGAAGGTTGGGGGTTCAAATCCAGTGAACGGCTACCCTGAGGTACCCTGGAGCAAGGCACCGCTCCTACACACCACCCACTGCTTCCCTGGGTGAATGGGTTAAATGCAGAGAGAGTAGTTTCCCCACAGGGATCAATAAGTATAATTATTATTAACAACAACACAAACAGATCCACACAGTCGGTCTCTCAGTACTAGAAAAGCAGACGCCACAGCTCAGGGCTGGACTAACTCTGCTCACTATGAATGTAGAAAGTTTAGTAACTGCATGTTCTAGTCACTCGTCACAGGCGTGAACATTGTAATTTAGGATTTTACAGAGTGCTTGGAGTTGTTGTCTTGACGACAGGTAATTAAAGTGACACATTTATGGAGTATTCTCAATATTTCTTTGTGTTTCAGCAGAATTTCCTGTGAAAGATACCTGCGTCTGTTCATCAGAGCAGAACAGGAACCTGCACATGACGCTGCACAGGCCCAAACAGCTGGGGCTTCCCATGATGCACTTTTTCTTCTTCACTACTTTTTTACTCACTGTGTTTAATCATTCGTTCACTAGCTGGGACCAAAACTGTTTTAGACTTGATTTCCTTTCTCGTAGATAATGGCGGATGACATGAGCTAGAACTGAGCCTGTGGTGTGGGGAAGGCCTCAGAGTGGACCCCTGAGCCAGGCAGATCCTCGTGTGCTCGAACTACTGCTGCTATAGACACAGACCTGGACGGGTCGTGTATGGAGGTGTGGTCACGCCCCTTAAATGTCTTTGTCCTGTCTTTATCCCCTCACCCTCAACCTGTCCCAGCAGATGGCCCCGCCCCTCCCTGAGCCTGGTTCTGCTGAGGTTACTTCCTGTTAAAAGGGAGTTTGTCCTTCCCACTGTCACCAAAGTGCTTGCTCACAGGAGGTCATATGATTGTTGGGTTTTTCTCTGTATGTACTATTGTAGGGTCAACACGCAGCTTTAAATCAGAAGGACTTCTCTCAACCAGGATAACTCGTAAGCTGGAGAGAAAATGGCGTCTCACTAATTTAGAAGATCATCATTTAGCCTGGAGAAATAGTTTGCTGCTTTACAAAAAAAGCCCTCTGTAAAGCTAGAACATCTATTTGTCACTGATTGAAGTAAAGGGCTGCCAGTGTCATTCAAAGCTGGGGAAACGGACCCTCGCCAGGCCAACAGTGAAACACAGCGATGTCTGTGAAAGTCTTCACCCTCTGCTGCAGGAATCCACGTCACATCACAAGGCCCGAGCTGGCGCTGATCAACACAAGAACCATATCCAATAAAACTTCCATCATAAATGACTTTATGTCCAGCCACAATTTGCATTTTCTGTTCATGACCTGGCTGAACACTGGTGAGCTCTTTGCCCAGCGGACCGTGCTTTCTCAGTACACTAAAGCTGGTATCTGTTTGAGGAGATGGCATCGGAGCAACATTTAAGGAAGACTATAATCTCAGACTGGGCCGTACATTAGCCCTACGGTTGTCATCTGGTGTCCAAGTTTACAATCTGAACATAACTGCTCGCCCCTTCCCATACCAACCCTTGTCTGTCTCTCCACAAACACATTATATTAATTCTTCAACCGTTAATAATTTTGGTGAGGCCTGTAGAGTCCCTCCACCTTACCTCAGTACTGAAGGCTTTACCAACTTATCCAATACTACCTGCTCCTCAGTTATGGACACCATTGCTCTGTATAAACTAAGGAAACCCAGACCTAAACAGTCACCCCAGATCGAAGACATCACTATGCTCAGAATGGAATTCAGAAAATCAGAAAGGAGGTGGAAGCAGGACAAGCTTCAAGTCTTTTGTGAACTCTTGAAAAATAATCTACATATTCCTGATATTTGCAAAACATTAAAAGATTTGCAAAAGAAAGCTCCTATAAAGAACTCCCTTCTTTAGTTCTTCAGGATGCCTCTGCTGTTTTCTGTTATTTAAAGCACATTTAGTCTTTAATGATTGATTGTTCGAATAGATAAACATTTGATTTTATACATTTCAGCAGCAGTTTTATTCTTTATGTTTACTGCTGGTGACAAATATGTTTAAGGTGTGCTGTGAATCGCTGTTTCTCTTTCCTTCACATATCTGCTAGCACTGTCTCATAAAAAATATAAATATAAAAAAAATTTGTTGTGCTGAAGATTTTTTCCTGCTTTTGTCTGTGAGTGAAACAAGAGAAAAGTCAGAAAAATAAAAGCAGCGAGCGCTCTTATTTTGAAGTGCGGGTGTTGTCGCCCTCTGTCGGCGCCGAGTGAAATCGCCGGTCCCCCCCTCCTCCTCCTCCCGTTTCTATTCCCGGACAGATCTCCTCCATTTTAGCACCGACAGCCGGTGGAGGAGCAGCAGCTGTCAGCGGACCGTGAGGACGGCGGAGAGACGCGCTGCTGCGGTGGGACTGTAGCTGTGACCCGGCGGGGGGAGTCGCTCCTTCGGCTGCTTCGAGCTGTTTGCGGGATGAAGGCTCGGCGGAGGGCCGGAGCGGCGGATCTGTGAGGATTTAACGGCTGTGCTGCTTCCTGCGGAGAAATCTACCCTGAGAGGAGCGGAGAGGAGGAGCAGGAGCAGGAGGAGGAGGCCGAGCTGCAGGTACCGGCTTTGTTCTAATCGTGTTTGTTGATCATGGAGCGGCTTTGTTTGATGTGCTGGGCGGCTCGCGCAGGCCGCTGCTGCCCGGACAGCATCCATCCGGCTCGGTGTCTGGGGGTGGGGTGGGTGGTGCTGGTGGAGGAGGAGGTGGAGGTGGTTATATAACGTGTGCGCAGAGGACGCCGGGCTGTCCGCGCGTCGGTTCCGGTGGGGCTCTGGCGGTGCTCCGAGCCTGGTTTCGTGCTTTGTGTCCGAGAGCTGCAGGGCTCAGAGGCCCAACCGCAGGTGCACCGGGCCCGCTGCTTCATCCGGGCCGCAAACCGGAGACAAACGAGGTCAGAGAGCCGCAGTCCGCCGGCAGAGCAGCTGCCAGCGGCCCGATATCCACCAATCAATCAATCCATGAGGTAATCGATGGGCCTCCCGGATACTCGGGCAGGTCCGGCTCTTTGTGCTGACCGGGAGGAGGAGGAGGATGACGGGCTGCTCGGTGAAGAAGCTGCGGGGGCATCTCTTCCAGAATTTTCTCCTATTTCATGAAAGCAGAGAGGAGCTTTAACTCAACCTGCAGAGGTTTGATGAAGTGCTGAGAGCACCTCCTCCTCCTCCTCCTCCTCACAGTCAAACACAGAACAAAAACAATAAAATCCCCATTTTAGTCGGACCGAACCTTCAAACCTGAGTATTACTGCAGTATTTATGTGGTAATACTTCAAACAGCAGAGCCTTACTCAGTGTCGTCCGTGCAGATGTTCCAGGTGTTCTTCAGGAGCAATGAACTCCTGTCACTCTGAGCTTTCACTTGGTTTCCTCTCTCGGGGAGGGACTAGGAGTTGGTGAGGTTTTAGGAGGCATGCTGCTGAAACTACAACGTCCTGAAAATGGACTACAAACGGCGCTCTGCTGTCTGCGCGGCGTGTTGAGCAGCTCAGGAATGAATGGGGGTGAAAACCAAAGTTACAAAAACATGTGGCTTTATGCTTCCTGCTCCTCCTCCTGGTCCTCCCTGTTTGCATCACTGATCCAAAGAAAACACAATGATGGCGAAGGCAGCGACACGGCGGCAGACCGAACCGCCCTGACGCCACCTGAGCGAGGTCCTCCTACGACCTGGCGTCCACATATGTGGACATCACATTTTGGGTCGTCTACATGGGCCTGATGTCCTCTTACGAGGATGTTGTACTGACACTGTTCTAGTGAAACAAACGCATGTCCTCATGTGTGGATCTCTTTTTTCTCAGAAACAATAATCAGGTAAAAATAGTCACAATTCTTCGTTTTGACGTTCATCAGGTCCCACTCAGCACAAATAGCACCGAGAAATAAAACTGCATGCCATGAAGGAGCTCGGGCTTAGAAGGTTAAAGCTTGTGGGACAGGTTTTGATGTCAGCACATGGAGGCGTGTCTTGTTTCTGGTTCATACCTGAAGGTTCATCAGGCTGGGCCAGGCGGGTCTTGGCGAGCTGATTGTAGAGAACGTGAACTCCTCCGCAGTCTTCCTGCTGAGGGATGGAGGTTAGGGCGCTGCTCATGACCAGTTTCTTTGTCGACTAAACGAGGAACATAAATTAGACTAACCGACGAGTCTGAAACTCAGAAACACTCAGTTATGACGTTAAATCTGAGAACCGTGAACTTGAAAACATCACAAAGGCATTTGAATCCCGTCCTGCAGTAATGATGCTGCGCGCTACCAACACGACACGTTAGACTCCAGTTTAAATAAACCCGTGTTACGTATGAAGTACTGAAATATGATTAACATGATGAAAGATGCACGCTACAATAACAAAACAATAAATCATCCAGGTATTTCCTTCTGAGACAGCCTTGGCGTCTCCGTCCCACGTGGACGAGCAGCACCTCCATAATGACTGAACTCCTCACGCCGTCGCTAAGGCAGAGCCCGTCCTTCCACCGCTTATATCTGCGATCTTGGTCTAATCAGGCCTAGATCACAACAATGATGCGCCATCTGGTGGCAGGTGGCTGCATAACATTGAGGACAATAATTTACCAATCAATTAAAATTCTAACGATTAGATTAAACGTCCAGTGAGTCTGGTACCGGCTGGTAACAACAGGGACGACTAGTCGAGAAGTCGTGTCCCTAATGGAGACGATGCTGCAGCGTTCACACTCCACAAACTTTGATTCTTAAAAGGAAACGGGGAGCTGGCTGGAGGAGGAGGAGGAGGAGGAGGAGGGGTTATTTATTAGAATGTGTTTGTTGCTCTGTTGCAGTTGCGAGGCGTTCAGCTTCCTCAGAAACTGTGTTTAATGTTTTGGCGTATGTGTGCCGAAAATGAAGGTCACAGTTTACAGCAGTACAAATCACAGGCTGGTAGCAGGTTACCGTGGAAACATCATCTGGCGCCTCTGCGGCATGCTTAATGTTTTCGCCTGCTCTTATTGTGAAAGGTCAGGTAGAAGAGGCAAGGAGCACACAGGTGTCACAGGTCGTGAATAACGAGGATGGCTATGCACTCAGCTTGCAGCTGATTGGTTCCCAGGTCAGGCGCTCTGCTGGTGGCCGTTGATGTTGTTGACAGATTCGATGGGCCTCTCTGTGATGTCACACGGGGGTCCCATGGCTCTGCGGCAGCCTGATACCTCCAGGTTCACCGTGTTCACTTTTATCATTTGCCATGATAAACATGTGCTTCCAGACGCCGTCACATGATCAGCGCAGCGATGACCGAGATGCTCGCCGTTTGTGTTTTGCTGTGTGGACGACCTCGTGCTGCTGACAGTGAAGGATCTCTGAAAGCTCCACCCACTTCCTGTCAGCCTCTGAACCGTAGGAGCTTAATCTGAACCGCACACGTGCTCAGCTGTTATCTGAGGGCCGCAGACGCCGGCGAGTTCTGATCTCGCCCTGATAGACGAGTCGGAGGCCGGCGAGGTGAGCGCCACAGGGCGTTTCTCTGAAGAGTCACTGAGAGCTTCCTGCAGCTTCCAGCAGCAGCATCGACCTGTGGAACAGGAAGTGACGTGCAGTTCCTCTCACGTCCAGCAGAGGCAGCAGTGAGTCAGTCCTCATAGACTCCCGTGTTACAATAAACATGTTTACAGCCTGTTTAAATGATGTTAAGGGGCGGGGCCTCTGACGACACAGGTGGCTCTAGCTGCTAGGCTTCACCTGAACTGGACCTCTGGATTGTGTTTGTGGTGCTGGAGCATTTTAATGACATCATCTGACCTATAATATGGCTTCTATTTAGTTTGGATTTTGATTGGATGATACTGATTGGCAGGATCACATTGGCTACCACGAGTCTACGAGCTACGGGTGACATCACAGCGACTGTGACTTTCTTTATGTAGAGTCTGTGGGAGACTCACGGCTGTCTGTGGTCCTTGTACCTTCAGCCCCAGTCAGAGCACAGGATGTGGCGTCCGCTTTACAGCACGGCGGCAGGGACGGGTGGAGGCTGCTGCTGCTGCTGTTGTTGTTGTTGTTGTTGGAGAGAAGCAGGATTATTGGCTGAAACGCTGCTGCCTAAACACACCGTGGACTAAAAGGGAATAATTCTTGATTCGTAAGCATCACATCAGGGAAAACGTGTCACTTCCTGCCCAATCAGTCTCCAGTTTGAAATCAGCTGACTGATATTTTCTGTCCAGGCCTGACTTCCTGTTTAAAGACAGAGGCCGCGACCCACTCGGGGTAAAACCAGAGCTGCCTGCCGGACCGTTGCATGCTTCGGTAACGTGCGGTTGGCTCTGTAAGGGAACATCTGCACGTCGTCACACACCTGTCTGCAGGTGTGTGAAAAACTGCAGCACCTCCTCGGAGTTATAGAAACATCCTTTATTATCCCTCAGTGGGGACCACGGTGACGGGTGGACAGGTGGAGCGAGCAGGTTCACACAGAAATAACGAATACTGGGAACACCTGGTGTATACTGGTTCCCAGTATCAATCAGATCAGCTTTTCAGCGTCCTGCTGCGTTTAGTGTCTGATGAAGGTCGAGCTGCTCGCTCTTCCTTTCTCCATAATGAAGATGTCTGCAGGTACATGTCTGCTCCTGTGGCTCTGTGAAGGGAAATGAGGGTGGACAGAATAACATGAACGGCGTCCGCTCAGAGAGTGTGTGTGTGTGATGCTGATTCTGGAGGTCGTGTGTCTGCGCACCTCCAAACCTGCCACGCATCATTCGTCGTCGTCAGCCTGAGCTCACGCGAGCCTCACAAAGTGATTCTGCTGTCATTGAAGCTACGATGCATCCCATAATAATCATGCTCTCCTCGTTAGTGTAGCTCTGTAAAGAAACATTAGAGCAGACGCCGCCTGGTGCACCTGAGAGTGAAATGTGAGCGCGGACGCTTGAAAGTGTAAACAGGACAAAGAACATGGCTGTGTGTGTGTGTGTGTGTGTAATCATTCTTTTGAACATTTTCAGAAGATCTGGGTGCAAACATCACACACCAACACACAGCTTCACAGGACCCACAGGATTGGCTGCAATCAGCTCTGAGCACAGGTGGTGTTTCGGCCTGGCGGGTGGAGGCAGAGGTGGCGTTTTTTTGTGGATGTCTTCTGCACTGCAGCTCTGATGGAGGCTTCAGATGAGTCATGCTGCTGTTGCATCACCATGGTAACAGGGAGGAAGGAGGGAGGGGGTCTCTGAGTGACGCCGCACCGGAGGAATTTTCCAGATCAGACCATCACCGCACGCGCTCAGAGCAGCAGCAGAGCCAGCACCTCCTGCAGGCTGCAGACGTCACTGCAGGTTCTGGATCTGATCCTAGCCAGAGCGGAGGGACCCGAGGAAAACTCGGAAACCCGACCTGGAAGCTGAGTGTGCACTAAAAACACATTCATAGCCAATCAAAGCTGGATGCAGTCATCACGTGATCAGCTGTTAGTGTTCTGCTCTGGCGTTTGTTTTATCACCATTAAAATAAAAATCTGATGCGTGGACGCTGCAGAAACATCAGTGCGTGCTCAGCTGCTCGGCTTCAGACTGAAGCGGCGTGCTTACTCGGGTTACTCCAGCTCAGCCTATCAGAGCGCAGCATTTTGGAGTGTTTAACGCCTTTAACACGTCTTTCTTTTTGTCCGTTCCCCTCTTTGTGTTTGTAAACGTCAGCTGTGGGGGACAGGATGCCATGTGAGCTGTTCAGTTTATTTCAGAACTTTCTGGATTAATTGTCATGAAAACGCCGTCAGGGGTGAACTTTTAAGGCGGGGACTGCCCTGCAAAGCCGACTCAGAGTTTCTCTTGTTTGTCTTTTCTGAGCACTTCCTGGCGTTTTTGCTCCTGTTCGGGAGCATCAGAAGTCGGTGAGGGCGAAAAGCTGCTGTAATGGATCCGTCACCGCCAGATCCTTTCATGTGTACGTGAAGCACGCATGTTCAGTGGCACCAACGTTCATTTACACTCGTCTGTTGTTACTTTCCTTCAGTTTGATCTGAGCGTGTTTGATGTCACCTGGTCAGCCGTGGCCTGCTTCTGAGGGGCACCGGAGGAAACGTTAGAACGCCGGCGCTCTGAGTTTCAGTTGTGTCCGAGAACCTCGATACGTCTCTGCTGGGGCTCGCCGTTTGTAACGGGGCCTCTAATGGGATGTGACACGCCCCGCCCCTCACAGCAGACTGTTTCCCGGTCAGCGGTGAAATCACGCTGGCCCGCCTTTGTTTCCCAGCTCTGTGATGTAACTGTGACATCATCAGTGACAGCGCCCTCACTGAGCCGTAAAATCTAGGCCGAGACTGCTGCAGGTAACCATAGCAACAGGATCAGTAGGTTAAGCTGTGAGGTGCTGGGCCATGCTGGGAAATGTAGTTAGCTCTGCCAGCTTCTCTCTCCAGCGTGCCGAAGTTAACGATGAGTAAATATGGTATTCGCTCCACGTGTGATTGTACAGCAGGTGTGAGTGTGAGACACACCTGCGGTCACCTGTCTGGAGCATCACTTTGTGATCCTCCTGGGTGAGAAGTGCAGCCAGAGTTATGAGCATGCTCAGATGTGTTTTTTTACGCCCATTGCTCCTCATAGTGTCTCAATCTGCTCCAACAACTGTAATTTAAAAAATGTCAGCAGGATGTGAAGGAGGACAGCGAGCTGTGGACCGTCATGTCCTCCGTTGGACGCTTTGAGTTCAAGCGCGCGTGCGTTTAGCCCGTTGAACCACTGCTGCTTATCTCATCAGGACACGGTAACTGAGCAGATTTCTGATCTCGAGGCCGTCGCTGGCTCAGTGAGATAAATGTGATCAGTAGAGTCTCGTGTGAACCTTTCAGAGAAACGTTTGTACACGTGTGAAAACGCCGAGGAGGCAGCAGCCCGAAGGATAACACCTTAAAATCCCGTTAACTGGTCCAGGATCAGTGCAGGTGAAGGTGCAGGCCTGCAGTGGCGCGTGCTGCCCTTCCTGAGGACAGATGAAGACTACCATGAGGTCAGCCTGCACAGAGCTCCTGATACTTTATTACATTATGTGGTCACAGCCAAGACGGTAAGAACAGTAACCAAGCACACTACAATAAATAACACAAAACATAACAGACGGCGCTCATTCTCAATATCCCAGCACATTACACACATGAAATACTGTCAGCACTGAGCAGCCTCAAACTGTCACCTTTATGTGTGGAGCCATAACGGCTGCACTGTGTGCCGTGATGGAGTCGTACAGACAGGAATGACTTCCTGTGTCGTTCAGTGGTGCATTATGGGTAATATCCTGTGACTGGCCAGCATGTCATGGAGTGGGTGGGAGATGTTGTCCTTATCTTGGACAACATCCGCCTCTCAGACACCACCCTAAAGGAGTCCAGCTCTGCCCCCACAACATTACTGGGCTTGGGATCAGTTTGAGCTGTTGCACCATGTGACCAAAGAGTCCTCACCCTCATCGCCCTACATCCAACCAGCGCAGAGTCGTCAGAACACCTGTGGAGATGGAGGTCTCTGCGCAGGGGCTTAAGTCTGTGGTGTGGAGGGTGGAGAGGACGATCCCTTGGTGGTGGTTGAGGTTGAGGCTCGGGTGTGAAGTTCATGGTTTTCAGGGTTTTTATCGTTAACTCGGTTTCCCTGGGTCTTTACCCGTTTGTAGTTGTGCATCTTATTTTGAAAGAAATATTTATGTGTTACCATAGCGACCAGAGAGCATTAAGGGCCAGAGAGGAGGATGTTACTGTTGTTGGTGCATTTCAGGAGGACGCTGCTAATAAAGTGACACCATTACACAGTGAATTTGCGTTCATGATTATTACAAAACGCCACAGTTTGTGTCGCGGTCGTATCATTTCGTAGTTATCGTCATATTTATCCGCGACACCTTAGAGGCCGGTCCATGAAAACATTGTCTGACATTGAACCGGTCCACGGCACAAAGAGCTTGGAGGCCGCTGGTCTACAGTATGTTTATAACAGCCGTTAAATCTGACGACCCATACTGAGCACGCTCTGATGCGGGTTGACCGTCTCGTCTCAGGCGGCCGTGTGGCTCCTCCTCCCTCAGACCTCTGTCAGCTTCATCGGAGCAAATGTTTCACATCTCTTCTCTTTTCTCCCTCAGGTTCTCCACAAGGATGCGGCAGTGAGCATGCTCAGAGCCCTGATCGTTACCATGGCGATTACTGGCAGCCACGCGTGCAGCGGTCAGGAGAACTGCTCGTCCGACGTCGAGTCCAAAGACTACTGTTACTCGGCCCGCATCCGCAGCACCGTGCTGCAGGGGCTGCCCTTCGGCGGCGTGCCCACCGTGCTCGCCCTCGACTTTATGTGCTTCCTGGTGAGTCGCTGCCGCAGACACGGAGGACAAACACGCCCCTCCCACACACACGCTCATGCTTGTGACACAGCAGTGTCATCCCAAGCACACACACGCCTGAGCAGTATGGCTGCTGTGTGTGTGTGAACATTACAGATCAGCTGGAGGGCTTCTTGACATGTTGGTGTCAGTGACCTTTGACCTCTGAGAGCAGCTTGCTGAATTTTTCCATTAGATGTCTAATGTGAAATTTTTCCTTCCTCTTCCTCCTCAGGTGCTCCTCTTCGTCTTTTCCATCTTACGGAAAGTTGCGTGGGATTATGGCCGCCTGGCGCTGGTCACCGACGCTGACAGGTAAACGAAGGTTAATCCGTCTGTAAACGTTCTTCATCACGGAGCTGGACCACTGCTTCACTCACAGGCTTCATCCACCACAGGGGGGAGCCGGAGACGTCCTGAAGCTGAGTCTGTGCTCTTTATTTGTCGCATTAAATAAAGATCTGCATCGTTCTGATGAACATCCTGGATTTGTGAACCAAAGAAAGTTTAGAATCTGTCTATTTTTAGGATTTCTGCATTGAAATGAGTGACTTGTCATATTAACCTGAACATCAGTGAAGCTCTGCAGACAGGGGGCGCTCACACACAGTAAAGTCTAAGTAAAATGTCTAAACCCAACAAACATTGACAGTATTAAAGATGGACGTAGCCTAGGGCTGGGCGGTATAAACGATATAAATTTGGCCCACGGTAGAGATTCTGACTGTACCGCTCTACCGTGATAGGACATGTTGATGATGTCATCAAGCTGCGCCTGTTTTGGTTGAAAGCGTCATCTGCAAATTCTGCCGGGCGACAGTAACAGCAAAGAGACGAAGTGCGTTTTGGAATATGTGGAAAGCCATAAACTGCACTTCCTCCACGTCAGTACCATCGATTCATTCATGCTGACTCCCAGCTGCTCTGCTCCCATGTTGTTGCAGTATATTAATGACTAACCTGGTATTGTGGCTGGATTATCTCAGCTGTTCTCCTGACTGAAGTTTGGTCTGTTTACAGCATCCTGCCATGTGATTGCATTTGTCCCTAACCATCAGGAACCCTCACGTTAACTTTCATCAGTGGAAAAAGTTAGCGTTCATCCTCCAGCTTCAAAGCATGTGCGGTAACGATATATATCGCAATATATTCTTCTATATAACGTATTTTGTGCACTATAACAAGCACTTAAAATCCTTAATTTTCTCAAAAATCATCAGTGCGCCTTATGTATGAACTCTGGTCGTGCTTACTGACCTCGAACTGTTTTTATGGCACACGGTGCTCAAAAATCTGTCATAAATGTTTTAGTACG
>VUQR01031931.1:5052-16263 GCA_015108515.1 Hemichromis elongatus
AACACTCCTCCTACCTTGCTTCAGAGAGAATAAGCGATGACCTGCAGCATCAGAGGTAGCTCCTTTATAGAAAACACAGCGAAACTTATTGAGAAACACATCATAAGAAACCAAGGGCTGGGTGCTTAATATAGCCTGCGCCCACTGGAGCACCCGCCCAGTCATGAGCTGCACTAGGTAAGCGATTTTAGCAGAGTCTGTGGCATAGGCAATAGGTTGTTGTCTAAACACAAATGAGCATTGTGTCAAAAAAACCCAGCTCCTCCCCAGCTCACTGTCGAATTTCTCCAGCACGGGAAGAGAGAGTTCCCGTTGTTGTGGTGGAGGAGAGGAGGGAAGCGGGCATGCTGCCACCACATCTAGCAAAGAAGCAGCCGGGTCTGGTCCCACATTAGGTGAAGAAATCAACATACCTTTCAGATCAGTTATAGCTTGCAGCAGCGCGGCTTGTTCCTTTGAAACATGCTTAAGCATCTCTTCGTGTCGCTCCAAAACCTCCGCTTGGAGAGACAGCTGGCGTGAAGCTGAATCCGCTGGATCCATGATGGTGGGATTATTCTGTCACGGGTGGGAAGGTGAAAAGAGGATCCAGGCGCGGTTCACTTCAAAGGCAAAGCAGTGCGTTTATTTACAGTGGAAAAACAAGTGAAGTCAACAGTTCAACTAGTGAGTGCAGTCCTCCAAACAGTGCTCGATCCTTGCTCCCCATGTGCTCCATGCTGTGGCTCCGTGCTCTGGCTCCGTGCGTGCGTGCGTGTGCTTCCCCCGACTCTCCTCTCTACTCGACTCTCCTGGAGAAAAAGGCAATCCACAAAAATGCTCCGTTAGCGCGCTCACTAGCAACAACCAAAACACACACTACTGGTCACAGACTCCGGTTTGGAGTAATAATCCCACGTCGACTGTCGCTGCGAGCCCGGGCTAAATACCTCTGACTGGCAGAGAAGAGTGATGAGAAACAGCTGGCCACACGATCAGATGCAGGTGAGTAGATGACAGCGAGGAGGGACTTTCAGTAACAAAAGTTGTCGGGTCACGCCTTCCCAACGGCGCGCACTTCCGTAAACACGGCGCCGTCGCCAGAGGAGAGAGAGAGAGAAACACACACACACAAATGAACACACGCCAGGTCGTCCAAGGAGGACCGTCCGACTGTGACAAAAAAAGACCAAAAAAAAAAAAGAACAGACTAACTTTGCAGTGGAGGTGATGTAAATCAAATTTCAAGCTCTGTCTATAATGTTAAACATAATGGCTATAGACGCCAAGTGACCTCCAGCACCTTTGAGCAAGCAGACTAGAAATATGTATAATAGGATCATAATAGGATTTTCCGTTGAACTCAGATAAAGGTAGTGGCTAATATAGTTTTAATGGATAGGTGTGTCCTAAGAGTCTGTTAAAGAAAAAAAAAAGCAGACAGAGGGAAGCTGAATAAACTGCAAACTCAAAGTAGTACAATATATCCCAGTGATACTTCTAGTTTAATCCTTTCACACTTTTCTCAAACAAAATGGTTTAAAATGTTTGTTCCTCTAAGAATAGGCAGCCTTCCTTATGTTAGGTTGGTTTCGAAACAATCATTCGCTCAACTCATTAGATGGAAACAGGATCAAGGGGAAGCTAGGGCGTCCTGGTTTATGTTAGACTGTACAACTTTTTTATCACTTGCCCTTGAGTTGAACATTGAGACAGTGCCATATTTGATTTGCTTTAGCTAACATAAACATATCACACATAAAATATGTGTCTCTCTTAGAGATGTGTAAAATTGATGATTATAGGGCAGAAAAGTATCTGAAATAACAATAATCATGACATGAAAGGTTACCCCACAAGCATACATAGATTCTTCTTGTTCCACATTTAGTTTATATGATCACCCTGAAGAAATGTTTCATAAACTTTAAGGTGAGCTCCAATGTTGGAGATCCTCTACAGGTGGGGTGCAGATTATTCCAGCAAAAATACAGGATGAAAATAGGTTTTAATCTTTATTTATTTAGCCTGTTGAGTCTGAATTAAGCTTTGAGGGTGGGTGTGTGCCATATTTGTGCCCCTGACTGATTGGCTGCTTCTGCAAATAACACACCAATAGTAAGATGCCAGAAAAACTACTTTCACACACAAATTAGCAGCGACATTCTAACACATACTCACGCCTCCATTTTTCACACCTCTGCTCTTCATTTTCATTACGCTCACACTCATTTCTCACACCTTCACTTAAATGTTGTGAATACAGCAAGCATCAAAACAACATGAGCTGCATGACAGGATTTACACTCTGTAGGTCAGGGAGGATCAGAACAGCTGAGGTGACAGAAGACACAGAAATCCACTGCATGAACTGCTGTAGACAACCTTATAGTGCCTTGCATTAATAACTAGGTTGTTCAAGCCTGGTGCAGATGTCAGGATGCATTAAGGTCCATCATGGAGTTACAGCTGGAGTATCATTACAGGCAGCCTCTGAGTGTGTCTGTGTGTGGAGCTAGTACATTGGTATAGAGCACTGGACGTGTTGTTAAGGAGTCCAGGCAGTCGGCTGCTTGATGCGCTGAGTCATTGCTGTAGCAACATTTAAATGGGCAAACAGACTGTACCAAAAAACTCAGACAAGCAAACAGTCATCAGCAAACACAAACAAAACCCGCATGTCACTCATAATTAACACAATAGTTTACTACTTTAAAATAACACATTACAGAGGTGACAAAATCAATATCACTCTCCTGACTGAATTTAAAATATGACGCTTGAGAGTTAGACTTTCATCTTTCCTGGAAGAATGGTTATAAAAAAAAAAAAAACAACCAACCTTTCATTTCGGTTATAAACCAAAAATCAACTCAAACATGTCACACTATTCACAGAAATGAGGCTGACTAACAGCTTTAACTGGAAGCAGCAGGCAGCAGCAGACAGATGCTGAGCATGAATATATATATCAATAAACTGCGTGAGAGTTTGATATGTGATAAAATCAGAAGGCAGTAGATGAAAACGAATGACACAGAGAGGCAATACTGAAGGAAAGAAATATATTAATTAATACATTTGGAGTCATACTTGAAGCAAATAACACTTAGAAAGTTGAGAAGCAGGATGCTGACCATTGCTTTAGGTTGCATTTGCATTAAAAAAAAGTAGATAAATAAAAAACACGTATGAAGAGAGTGGATTAACCTAACTAAACATAGTAAAGTTCCCAAAACAACTGTATTTGTAAGTGCACAAAAAGAGGAAATAATTTAAATGTCATTTGAACTATTTGACTTTGTTACTTTGCTAGCACTTCCATGCAGAAAATAAACCAGTGATTGAAATAACAGTTCAGATTCTAAGCCTTGCACAGTAGCAAGCTTAAAAACGTGCTTATGAGGAACTGATAAAACACCAGTGTTCTCAGATAAATAAAAGCTGTGAAAACTCTTAGCGTAAATGATGGCTTTTATCAGTGCTTGAGGCTTGTTTGTGTGCCAGGAGTCTAAAATGGCACAGCAGGACCCTGGCATACAGCAAGCCCATATGTCAGCCCTGCAGGGAAATTGAATCTATGTCACTATGTCTAGGACATATGCCCATGTTACCTTGGTGTCCAAACATTGCAGGTAGGAACAGATGTATTCTATGCTGGATCCAAAATAGGTGGAGGTGCATTAAGGTTGAAATGATCCCTAAAGAAAAAACAAATTAGTCATGCAAACATGTTAATTAAACTGTCAAATGCAAACGCATAACTAGTGGAAAACCTGTAGTCTTATGATTTAAAAATAATCAGGAAATCAGTTTGCATTATTCTTCCTCCTCTTCTCTGACTGAAAAACATGCAAAGATGCATCGAGTGGCTTTTTCTCTGACTCCCGGCACTGTTAAGAGCCTCTTGTGTATTGAGACTCCAGATTAGAGGCGGTATTCAATGACGGCATTGATGCCGTTGTCACTCATCAAAGCTGTGTGCTACAGAAACTCTCTGAAAGCTCAACCAAACCATCTGTTCTTGACAGTCTGATGGGACCTGGAGAGAGATAATCCTCCACCACTGCTAGATGTTAAAGCGCCAAAATGCCGACTGAAGAAACACGAAACTCAAGAACACCCAACTGAGATATTGATGTTAACTCTTATGATGATCTGACCTCAATGTGTTCACTAACTTGTACTCCTGAAGGAAAACAGCTGAGAAGCTAAAGGTTATATAAGAGTAACTTAAAGCTTAGTTTATATATAGAGTTAAATATGTTTGTTTGTTTTTATCTTAAGTCACTCTTTTAATTCAAGTAACTCTATTTGCATAGCCCTTTTAAACACAGCAGGAGCTGACTCTGTACAATCAATGTAGTTAGAGTGAAAAAGCAGAATACATTTATGGAAATATAGCCAAAAGTTCAGGTCAAGGAAAACAGCACCAAAGTTTATTTTAAATGAGCTCTGGCCATGGAAGATGGCTGGATGCTGTCCACATATGGCTGGTTCTTTTCATAACATAGCTTTAACCTAAATTTGTGAACTATATTAACAGGTAGTGACTTCTAGAGGTGTTTCTGTGGGCATGGTGTGATTTCACTGACAGAACCATGCCTGAAGGCCCTTAAAATCATGGGCATCCAATATTGTTTTTTGCCTTGTCCTTTGTGCACAGAGATGAAAAATCATAGCCATGATAAACATTATAAAAAAACAACACACAACCACCTTGAAGTCTAGGCACTGGGAAAAACCCCTTTATAAATAGAGGACAAAGACCTGTCACTCTTGGAGCTCAGCTGAGATTGTGCGATGACCAAAAAACCCTTGGTAAAGGTCCTCACGTTACACCCAGTGTCAGAGGATCTGAGATATATTTTGATGCAAACCCAGAAAGGGTCTAAAAATAATCATCAAAATCTAAATGAATTCTGAAATTAATGGCTGACCAATGAGAAAAAGCTACAATATGAAAAGTGTTGTGTAATCACCACAGCAGTAATATTACATGTTACTGAGCAAAGGGGAGGCATGTATAATGGAAACAGAAGAAGTCCTGAAGTGGAGCCTCAGAGGATGCCACGTTTAATGGGAACAGAGGAAAATGAGCAATTTCATACTTTGAGTGAAAAGCTTCTTTCTCTTAAATAAGAGTTAAAGCACTTCATCACTGGGCTCTTAAGATCAGGTTCATCCACTTGGTTTCTTGTGAGAATGTTACATTCAGTTGTGTTGAAAACCTCACTGAGTTCTAGTAGCACTAAACTGCAAATGAACCTGAGTTAAGAAGGATACCATTCTATACCCTTACAAGAGCAGACTCTGTGCTCTGTGTAAAGGCATTCAAGTAAGATAGCCCTTTTCTAAAGTCTTTGAAAGAAAGGGAAGCTTAGAGAAGGATGTTTCATTTTTGTAGTCATTACAATCAAGGTTAAGTTTCTTTAGGAGTTGTTGCGCAATAGCACGTTTAAAACTGCCAGGGACAATTCCATTTGATAAGGAGCTGTTTAGAATGATTGGACGAGGAGGCAGAGTAGAAAAAAGCTCCCTTCAAACACTGCATTGGAAAGATGTCTAGTGGTCAATAAGAAGGGTTCATATGTGAGAACACCTCTGATAGTTGTGAGGATGATATAGGCTGGAAGTGCTGATGGTAACTGGAAGATGAAGGATGAACCTCTACAAGCCCTGAACCAGGGAGAGAGATTCTATCTCTTATATTGTCTATTTTGTCGGTGAAGACATTCAGAAAATGCTCACAGGATTTAGTAGTGATGTACAGAGTGGGACCTGGTGGATTTATAGCAAAGAATTGTATTTTAGTTCTGATGGCATCCACATTAATGAATTATTTCATTATTTAATAATGTTCCTTGGCTTTCGTCACAGCTCTTCACAGTCACCTCTCTTGACATTTGGACTTTGCCTTACTTCCATTTCCACTTAGCCCTTCTGTATGCTTGTCTTAGGGAGCAGGTGGAGTAATTTAACCAGGTGCTTTCCTTAAGTCTTTTTCATTTTAAGGGGGCTGCACAGTCCTCAGTGCCATAGTAAGAGGCATTAAAGAGTGTCAGTACAGGAAGAAAGCACAGCTGAGGTGTGAGTGAGTGTGAACATGTTTGAGAAATGCGTAGTCTTCCTGGGTTTATGCACTGAGCTAAGGAGTGAGGCGTGCATGGGGAGGAAGTGGGACAGAGCAACAATAATCTGAGATGATTTTTGTATTTGAATTTGCACTTATTTTTTACCAGAGAGAGTACCTTACATTATTTTGTGAATTGTGGTTGATTTTGTTGATTTTTTTTGTTGTCTGCAGGGCGTTGCATTGTTTCACTACTTTGCACTGCTGTTCTTGGTTGTTGGGGGTTCTGATAGACACAAAACACACAAAATTGTGTGTAATAAGATATTATTATTATTATTATTATTATCTATTATCTTATTTAGCCTTTTATACAGGGCCATTCTGGTTCTAGTATCTATGTTTCAAACACATTAACTTGAAGCAAAAACCACACTCCTACAACTGAACCCGAGCACAATCGAAACATTATATCTAGCAGCCTTCCAGTTTGTTTAATCACTACATATGTATCTCAACAGTTATATTTGTAGACGTGTTTTCAGTAACAATAGTATTCCTGAAAACTTATGGGATTTAATGACATGATGAAGCGTTAACATCACACAGTTAAACATCTGCTCAACACGGCAGCTCTTTTAAAGGCTGATTTTAATTTAACTCAGTTTTGCCCTGAAAAGGCCTTTGCAACTCAACAACTCAAACAAAAGCCCTTTCATCTTGTATATTTTTGTTTCTCATTTTCTTGAAGGCAACAGTTCAAAGAGTACGAAACTGTGCTCATCTACAGTCACTGTGTGAAGGGTGTGAAAAGGCAAAGAGCTTGAACCCTTTGTTTTCTGATGAAACATTTTCCCTCAGAGCTGAGTATCCTGTTTTCCTCCAGTATTCACTTTACCAAACAAGATGTAAAGAAGAATGAATCTGACATAGGAAAAGTGCCAGGATCTTTAACTGTGGCTCATCTCTGCCTCAGCAAACAGCCAGAGTGGGCTTGAACAGAGGATAAGCACCATTGGCTACCTAACTACCTGTAAGCCAATCACACAGTCACTTTACTATGACACAGTGGTTGCACATAAGAGCAGTAAATCTGGCTCCAAATAGATAGATACGACACTCAGTGAAATCCAGCATCATTTGCATTTCCTTTTTCTCCCCCAACAAGACAAAACAAGTTTTATGTTTCATGCTTTGGGCCAGCGGATGTACTTGATAATTAACATGTGAAAATGGAGCACACCAGAAAACACACCTCAAAATAGAACAAGGCTTTGTTTACTTCTATAAATAATTTGGTTTATTATTCACTTGGGAGACAAATGGCCATATTCCCTATTATCATAAAGTCACATTGTGCTATGTAATGTAATGAGTAAATGGTCCTCTTTCTCTCTTCATAGCGTTCTCTTATATTGGTGTAATAGTGTTGTAATTATGTGTAGCCATTAGCTCAAAGTGATCTAAGCAAAACTGGCAAATCCATCCGTGTTAGAGGTAGCATTGTTAGTGCATGAATGGACAAGGGGAGCGCGATGTAATGTCAAAAAATGGGAAAATTGTTATAAATCTAAACCATAAATTATAACCATAATTTTTGAGGCTGTTTTTCCTGCTCTTGGCCTCACTTGTCAGTGATTTCTTAATATGATCATCTCAGGCACCGAGAGAGGATGTTTTTGCTGGTTGTTGGGTTCAGAAGAAAGTTGGCTCAAAGGAAATTGGTCTTTAAAAAAAAAAGCTGAACGATATTATTCCAGCCAATGAACGACAGGGTTGCACAATCACCTAATAAAAGAGAAACTTAATATCATTTTAGTGTCCCCAAACAACTTCAGGTTCAAAACCCTGAATTCACAAGGAAAGAACACATTTAGACATTTACATAAACTCATAAACTGTAGAAAACATATGGAGTAAACAGTAAAAAATGAGCACCTAATTCTGACCTTAGTTGGAGTTAGGTCCTTTTATTGCACAAAATGAAACTATGATAAACATAAAACAGATAAGTTTGAATCAGCAATACATTTAAATAGAAATTACTAATAAACAGGTTAACCAAATGACCTACATTTGATTCAAATCTATCCGTGCTATATAATAGGGAGTCGTAATTATAAGATCTTCAAAGAAATTTATTTGAGGTCCTGTTGCCATGTAATTTGTCTGTAATTAATGTGCCCACAGATAAAGGGGTTTGTGGAATTTGGTTTCAGTTGTGTGAGATGTAAACATTTTAATATAAATCATCATGTTTTAAAAAGTGTAAAATAACTTGCGTTGTTAGTTGGGCACAAATTCAGAGATTTTATATTTTCTGCCTTTGAAAGCCAGTTTATTTACTCTGCCCAAGTCTAAAGGAGTTAAAATATTGTGCCGATCCTTTGCTTTTAAAGTGAACATATACCATGTACTACTGTTAATTCTTGCAGCCATATCTTACTGAAAACTAAATGTGACCTTGAGAGAAATACCTCTTTGAGTTTATCTTTCATTAAATAAATACAACCATTTTTTTTCAAATATTCATTACCAGGTAGACTATGGACACCTTGAGAACTGGAAAAAGAGGTGAAATTTTGACTTGGTGGTGTGGGAGGTAAAGTGATTTCGGTGCAGAGTCTGGGAGATATGATGTATTCAACAATTTATGAATTCATTTTTCAGTAGTGGATTTCACTAACTCACTCACTGATGCTAGCATGAAGCCGTTAAAATTTCAGCACTTCAATTAAATACTCATGCTGCTGAAACATACAGCCTAGACAAAGCACCAGGTACTAACAGTCTCTCAACTAAGGCTGAAGTTCAGTTGCATCACAATGAAAACGTGTTTTTTCCACAGTGAAAACTAATAAATTCTTCCTAAAATAGACATGGGGTGATGGAAGAATTAAGCTGGCACCTAGAGTTGTGACAAAGGGGCAAAGCAAAACAACACAAAGTGCTAACGCTGCTACAGATCAAGCCTTGATCAGCCTTTGACACTCTTGCATAAAGAACTAAGGGTAGGAAAGAAAATCTAAGTGTTGGCTTGTATCATTGACAACGACATATATTTTGATTGAATTCTCTAAAATTATAATTGTGGAATTGCAAGATCTGCACTAATCAGGTTGCAGTAGTCTTGCCTTCAAGTCAAGATCTACCATGACAGTTTCTGCATGTATGTATTTGTGTGTGCACGCTTACTGTACATACATCTTTTCATGCTGGGGCACAGGCCTCCTTTTCTAACCCAGTTGTGTCTGGATGATTTATTCAGTGACAAGTACAGTCCCTGTGAAGATTGGCCTGTAATGATATGTCATTTCCATGGAGGAGTACAGGGTGGAGAGGAGAAGAAAGGAGAGGAGAAATAAGAAGAAAAACAAACAGAAAAACAAACATTTTGTCAGGGTAGGTTTTTTTTTTTATTTCCCCCCCTCCCTCTTATCCTGACTTGATTAGCACTCTGTTCACTCTTTCTGTCATCCCACTTTAGCGTCTCCAGCTAGGGTAAATTAGAAAAATAAGAGGAAACGTCAATGAAAAACAAGCCACAGACTAATGCAATCAGACACACCAAAACTTACTTTCCCTCTCTTTCTGACTCACACTGGCATACACACATACACACAAATGGTTTCAGCAGCAGCAAGAACAGTAAATACAAGGTCCAGTTTTAAATTGACTTTTCTTTTCAAGATTCTGGGACAAAGTCATCAAATGAAAAGTGAAATGGTTTTGTGAGTCATGTGAATACACAACTGCATGTCTAAGAACAGCCACCAAAATAATATTATATTTGTCTTCCACTCCATCTTTTTCTGTGGACAGTGACTTATTTAAGGAATCCACTTTATTCAAAACACAAAACATAATTACTCCAAAATACTTTCTAAATGCATTTAAGAAAAAGAAGAAAAAAAAAAGATTTGGAGTTTGAAACATTGACACTGTTTAAAATTATTTAAGTAAATTCTTTTCATGGCTGAAAGTGGTAATAACATGCCAACAAAGCTGACAGGTATAAAATGAAAGACGATGGGGCTGATATTGTAAATACGTCAACAAACAGATAAGAGAAAAATTATGCAGTTCAGTCCTGTATGAATACCCACACTGAATAAATACTTTCCCAGTTAAGGTGTAATTTACCATCTAATGCACATGTGTCAAACTCGAGGCCACATCCGGCCTGGCGTACATTTATATCCAGCCCGCAAGATCACTTTATATAGGTTTATTATTATTGTTATTCATGGCGATATGAGACGCTACAAACACACTAACTACAGATCCCATAATGCAGTGCTGCAGCCTCCTTACCAAACGCTAGGCTACCTGGGAACATTCCCGCGTCAATCAAGTCAAATTTCCGTGCGAAGCTAACCTCTCACAACGGGGAAGAGAAAAGTTGATTCTGAAAACAGAGCCTTTCAGCACCGGTGCAAGACTGAATATATGTTTACAGACATTGTTGGTGAACCTGTGTGTCTTATTTGTGGAGCTAATGTGGCTGTAATTAAGGAATTTAATTTAAGACGGCAGTATGAGACAAATCCGCCCAGCCATTTACTGAGGGAGAGTTTCTGAAGAGCTGCCTGATGAAGGTGTGCGATGTCTTGTGTCCAGACAAAACGTGGATTTTGGCAAATGTGAGCCTGAGCAGAAACGTACGTCAAAGTGTAACCGATATGAAACTGCCCTGGGACAAACTTGTTGGACTTACAACAGATGGAGCGCCGGTGTTGTGCGGTGAAAAAGTGGACTAGTCGGCAGGATGCGAGTAAAAATGCAGGAGAACTGTACCGGTGAGTAAACAGCATACTGCATCATACACCAGGAAACGCTGTGTGGTAAAGTCCTAAGAATGGAGCATGTAATGAGCACCGTATTGCAAACCGTAAATTTGATCTGAGCTAAAGGTTTAAATCAGCGTCAATTTCAGTCTTTTATGCGGGAAATAGATTCAGAGTTTGCCGACATTCCTTATCACACATGGTTCGTGTTGCCGAGTAATGTTGAACCAAGTCTGCGCACTTTGCTTATAAACTGAGGGCACTGCGCACTGAGTCCTCACGGCGCTTGGGTGACTTTGAAGCACAGAAAGAGAATTTCGAGCTGCTTCGCATACCTTTATTATTTTACTTGGTGGTAAACAAGGGTGTTTA
>VUQR01031932.1:0-17696 GCA_015108515.1 Hemichromis elongatus
TTGTCCCTCTACGAGGGACACTCCCACAAGGCTTAAATATGGGACTCTCCACCATTTGACCCCAGAACTGAAGAAGCTTCTCGGATGAGAGGTGAAACATCTTCAAGCAACCTAAAGAAGTCCAGACGCCTTTTTCTTTACAGCTCCTTAGACTACGATGACCTGGATGACTGAGAACCTTCACAGACATATTTGACTTGGATGCTAACAATGAAGGTCAATGTCAAATCCTTAGCCAAACTAGGTATCCGTGCCCCTCAAAGCCTAGTACATTGGTCTGAAATTTGAAGATGGTCCAAGCTTTTACTGATTTTCACATTTGGCTTAGCCTTGACCTGATTTTCACCTAATTAAATCAGCTCCAAGCTTTATTGGTATCTACCATCACTCAAATTTTTAAAAATTATATCTTGAAAACTGTGGATGAAGAGATAGACGAACAAATGGAACCAATTACATACACCCTCGCTTTGGGGGGAATAAAAAAATCAATGTGACTCTTCAGTGTCAAGTTTGATTGTGCGTGTTTAATATACAGTTTATTATCTCATGGAGGCCACACTTTTACATAGGACAGCCAAATGAACAGGGTATCCATGCCCGACATTCCTCAAACATTAGTACAAAATAACAAAACATTATTAAGACACAAATACATTTATGCCTGGGAGGCAGCAAACAAACCACAACAAAGCCCGTTCAAATCAAGCAACGGGCTGCAGTTTTTCTTTTGCGTACAGTAACACCTACATGCAACTGTACACACGTTACTATTTTCACTTTCTGGAACATGAAAAAAAAGAAGGAGCACGATATATATATGTGAACGCTGAACACAGGTTTTGTGGCCAGCTGTGCTGAAGCTGAAATGTCACATCAGGCCCAATCTCAAAGTGCCCGAGAGTAACACTGAAGTATCCTGAACCATTTCACTCAGCAACGCTGGAACACAATGTTATACCAAAGCTGAACCTACGAGACATATAATCGCCCACAAAATACTTTGTTTTCACCTGTGATCACCATGACAACATAGAACAAAATGTCTATGCAATGTTGTGGAGCTGTAATAACATACTCTCAGCATGTGTGTAGATGATGGAGATGATGTTTAATAGGAAACAATGAATCTGAATACAAAGCTGAACAGCTGGTGAGGATGCGTGACCGCCACATATTATATTTTATGTACACTGTTTGCCTCCTTTCATTGCCAGAGTAACGCTACCTACAAAAGCTGCAGACATGAATAATGTTTGTGAATGCATCAGAAAGTATGTATATGAAAGTATATGGTTTTTTAAAATATTTTTTAAAATTCAATACAGCATTGAGAATACTCAAGGCCGAAGTGAGTTTTTCAGACTGTATGACTGTCTTTGAATATACATCACTGAGATTATTGCTGTCTTTTAACCCATTCTCCATACTTTCTGCAGGTAATGTTGTAAATGTCTACCTGAGATTAGCATGACACGCTCTGTTCCAAAGTGATTTCTTTCTCTTTTTTTCACAGTTTCCGTGCATATGTTGACTTAAACATATAAACGATACAAAAGGAAGGAGATGGTTTCTTGTTTAGACAAGAAATATAGGCAGGTAAATTGTGAGCTTTAATAAAGACAGCTGACACAAAAACACAGCAGAATAAAATCAAGTTAAAAATAAATCCAAAATACAACAAAAGGAGCAAAGCTAAAGAGAACATAGATAGTCAGGGACCACAGAAAAGATAGAGGGAGAGGCTGTGGTTGCATTTGAATAGTCACTTTTGCTTCTGAAAGTTCCTGAGTGTAATGGCCCAGAAACATCTAAATTTCATCTATAAAAATAGCTGATCCAATTTTCTAAATATTAAGCAAAGGCTGTCCAATGCTTTCTTTGTTACCTATTTTAGCATACAATCAACTGGACCTACTTTTGTTTACATGATTCATGTAAACAAATGATCAATGTGACCAATAGGGAATGCTCATTATCAGGCAAACTGGCTGCAGATTTTCCATCTTGTGCAAAAACTTGCTTATACTCAGGAGGAATTAGAAGGGTAAAAGCAGTCAAGTATCACTAACAAGTGTGATCACCTTTATAAAAGCGTGAGTTTTGGCAGTTTGTTTGTCTGGAGCATTGAGTTGAGTGCTAACAGACCACAGACCACAATCTTCCCAAGAATGGACATCCGAGGAAATTCACCCCAAGGTCTGACAATGCAATGCTTAAGGAGAGAAACTGCAAAAAAACAAAACAAAACAAGAGCTGGTGTTTTGTCTGGTGTGTTAAATGTACAATTGCACAAATACAATCAGAAAAAGACTGATCAGGTATGGCTTGTTTGGAAAGGTTGCCAGGATAAGGCCTCTACTCTCTGAAATGAATATGACAGCACAGCTTAAGTTTACAAAGTTGCAGTTGAACAAACCATAAAACCCATGAAACAACGTCTTTGGATAGATGAGACCAAAGTCGATATGTTTGACTATGATGTGCAGCACCATGTTTGGAGAAAGCCAAACACTGCATATCAACTAGATGTTTTAGGCTTCTTCTGCAACCACAGGACCTGGGCACCTTGCAGTCACTGAGATAAACCATGCAGCAAAGCTAACGTGATAATATATTTATGTATAAATGAACAAAGAAAACAAATGTAATTGTTACCATTTGTTCCAGAAGAGTGTTTTGTACACACAAATGATTTGTTTGTGTTCCAGACCTCAACCTGATTGAAACGCTTATATATATATATGAGGTACTGGAACTGAGGAACAGATTGAACTCTAAGAACAGAGCAGATAGAAACAAAGGTGAGGAAAAGACACAAAGTAAAAGCAATTTGAAAGAAGCCATTAAAAAAAGATGTGAATTTAAATAAACCAAGAGAAAGAGAAGCAAAGACAGACAGGAAGGGACACACACCTGTAGGAAAACACAGATGAACCCTAGGAAGCGTTAACAAAATTATGCAAACTGTTTTGTTTGTGCTGTTCACAACTGTCACCTTAGTGCACAACATTTTTATGCTAAAAGAATGAATAATGCTAACAAAAGTTGATGCCACAATGTCCATGTTTAAGTTTGTTTTCTGTCCAAATCGACAGTTGGTGGACATCCCAGGCTCTGGTTGCATAGATAACCCCCACGTGCATATATGCCATCTCATCAGTCAGCGGCAACCTTCTGTCCTACTGCGCTTTGTCAGCATTAACAGTTACAGTTGTTTCCCAGCCATCGCTTTAAGTCGTCCATGGTCTCTGGTCGCCACGTCGCTGCTAATTTCTTCATTATTTATCCCCATCCCCCACTTAAATTGAATACACCTCCTGCTGCATGAGATGGATTTAATCTTGGTCATCATCCGTCTCACACTGTGTCTACTAGAGCATGCCAGATTGGGTAGTGAATATGAAAAAAAATATGGGATGAGAAGTCTTCTAGGTTGAAAATAAAGAAATCATTCAAAAAGTTATGCATAATAACTTTTTTCATTTCCTGTTTTGACCTGTGTGTGCATGAGACAAACATGACACCAATTTTTTGTCATGTCACAGTGTAATTTAGATCTTTGATAGTTTGCTTTTAATGTGTTTTCACCTCTTATAACCCCAAATAACCTTTGGATTAATTAAATTTCTGGTGTAAGAAAGATAAAATTGTTCTTTTTTTCCCCCATGTGTATAGTCTACAAACCCTTTGGCTAGATGACAGCAAATCAAAGGAAAACCAGGGAAAAAAATACTGCAGCAGGATGGGTTTCAGGTGGTCTACGGAAATATGTGATGATATTTTCACGCTAAGGTGGGTTCAGTTTCTCACAGAGACTCTGTCCTTGTGTCCTGAATGGTAAACAGATGTTGTTAAGCCATATGTTACAGCAAATAAGCCTGCTAAACTTGAGCATTACATCTTTTTTCACAGAACTTCATTGCTACCCTGCCAGCCGTGCAGGACTGTAAAGGTTTTCCTTCTTTTTTTTTTTGTCACAATATAATATAAAGAGATTTTATATTAACATGATGAATGTTTCATCCATTTCTCAAGGCTAAGGGATATTGTCTTCAACAAACAGTGCATAACGAAGGGAAATCAAAACTAGCCTGAAAAGAGAAAAGCGCGTGTGAATGTGGTGCGGTTGCTTTAGCTTCAGGGGAGAAAAAAAGTCATATTATTCAGCAATTCATAGTCACCACAAAAGCCTTCTTTTTACACCCTGTTGCTTTTGAAATTACTGGCCCAACCATACAGATCTGAGATTACTAGATGTTCTTCCCTTTTTTGGAGCATGAAGGTGGTCTAAAAGAGATTTAAACAACTCAGTTCAGTCCAGGATTGTCTCCAGTCAGCTCACAGCCACAATGGGCTCCACTGAGAGGATGTCGGTCCTCCCTGTGAGCGCCTGTCGGGCAGTGAAAAGCACATGTGCCTCTTTCAGGTTGTGGGACTGACTTGAAGAAGGGTGACTCTGCTGTGAGGAGGCTTGGCCCGGGTGTGACCAAACATTCCTTGGCCTTGAGGAGTTCTGGTTGTCGGGCCAGGCAGTTCTGTGACAGGGAGCGTGAGGTACTGCAGGGCGAAGCTCTGGGTCCAACCCGACCACTGCCCGTCGTCTCTTCTTGCACCTGTCAACGAGGAGCTGGAGCTCCTGGCGGAAGGTGGGGTTCAGACAGCAGTAGATGAAAGGGTTGTAGCAGGTGGAGCTCATAGCTAGCCAGTGAAAGCAGAAGTAAATGGCATTAGAAGAATGGATGGCCTGGCTGGACAGCAGCACAACGTAGCAGTTGAGGGGAAACCAGCAAACGGCAAACACTCCGACCACCAGAAGCAACATGGCCAGTGTTCTCCGGCGCTTCCTTCTCTGTGTGGCGTGCTGAGCTGTTGTGGTGTCACCGATGGCATTGTGGCGCCATAGTCGATGGGCCACTATGGTGTAGGAAGCAGTGATGATGAGGAGGGGCAGCAAGTAAAGCAATATGAAGGTCAAAAGGTCAATGTACTGCCAATAGACATCTGATGGCTCTGGGAAGTCTGGGACACACAGGCTTCGCTCTTTCTCCTTGCTGTCAGGGGAGAGACAAAAAATACTACAGTACTGTACAGAAATCTTTACATTTCATTAGGAAAAATGTGAAATAAGCTCAATGATTTATCAACACGTGCAAACATAAAAAGCTTCTAAGTCTGTTTGGTACAACCATCTTTTATCAACCCAGGCTGAAGCTTTGTTCTAATTTTAATAAGTAGTCTTCAGGAATAGTTCTCCAGGCTTCTTAAAAAGACATTCAAAACACCTCTTTGGGTGTTGGCTGCTGTTCTGTTTTGTCACCATGATCCACTTCTGGTTCATCTGTTGAGTAAGTTGAATGATTCATAGTACAGTGCTAAGTAACAAGTACAAAATCATTCCCCTGTAAATGGTCAGGTACAAGGACTGGACCGAAAATGAATGAAAAACTAGCCCATATCCAAATAAAAACTTCCAAAGACCTTTAGAAAGCCTGGAGAGCTATTGCTCAAAACCAGTTTAAATTTACAAGAAAGTCTGACTCACTGGAAGCAAAACATAAAGAAATGTGGTGCAGCTTGAGCCTTTTACCCAGTGTTGTATATTATAATCATTAGCTATCATTATTTCATAGAGATATATAAATTTACAAAAACAAAACGCATTTATCTCTGATCCACTAAGTTCTTCATTTTTCATTATTATCTGACATATAAAAAAAAACACACACACACAAAGTAAAGAAATAGTCACTCGGTCATTAATTAATCAGACATGAGTGCAGGGGGAAGGGACCTCTGAAAAATATCTGCAAACATTTCTTTGGTTTTATCCACATTAATTTGGAGGAAAAACTGGTCACACGATTATTTTCTGCTTGTACACTCTAAATTCTGAACTCTGGGGATGTGTGACTTGTTCCCAATTAGCTAATCGGTCTCCTTTGTAGATATGACTCCTGTGTAGTTCTTCCCATTTACCAGACTGCTTTTGTTCTGCCAAGTCAAGCATTCCAGTTTTCATTTTGCTTCTTTGACTTTGTTGTGTTGACGTTTGGCCACTGTTTTCGCATACTTTCTGTAACTCTTGTGAATGAGTTCATTCTTTTTAAATCAAATATTTATTTTAGTTTGTTTTTTTTTATTATTATTTAAATCTGACACAGAGCAAACCTATTCAACATGCATCAGCATATAAAGTAGAGAAACTCCATCTCCATAGCTAACCCCACTGAATTGTACCTCTACATAATGACTGTGAATCCTTTTACCTGTATGTAAAGGTCAGGAGTTTTTGGTAGATTGCATGTGGGAGGGAGAAGCAGCTGGCCATTATCCAGATGACGGCGACCCATACACCACCTTGTGCCGGAGACATGCGAGGCCTCAAAGGATGTAAAATCACCTGAGAATCACCACACACAGATCAAAGTCAGTGCAAATGCATACACTTCAGATCAATATCAATCACCAGTCTGTGCCCAGGGAAATAGAAAAAAAGATTAGAGCGCGTGGCTTTACAAGCATGGCTACAACTAGTCGAAAACAGCGTAGTATTGCAGTATAACCAACTGCTGTATCTCAGCCTCTAGCTGTTTTTGTTTGTGCCGTACTACAAGCCAACTTATAGTGTGGAACATAAGATAAAAAAATGTCAGAAGAGGAAGGTCTCGGTGTGTATTTAGTGATGAGCAGATGTGTGAGTGAGGAGGCAAAATGTCCCTGATACACAGATTAGTCAGGAGAGCGAGTGAAAAGGGAACAAAAAAAGCTTTTTGTTCATTTCAGTTCAATAAGATTAAAAATACAGCCCAGTTACGATGCATTCTCCACAGCAAAAAGCACGACTTAACTGTTGAAATACACTTTTTTCCTCCTTGAATTAAAGTTTTATTTTGGTCAAGTTATGCAGTTATGTTGCCTCTAAAAGTCTAAAAGTCCTTGTAAAGCATACAGAGGTGGCTTGGCTCATTTTGCTGCTGCAAACACAAATACAGTTCCACTCAAAATAAAGATCTTGTCCTTCATGCTTTATCTTGGGACCCATATTATGGAGATTCACTGTGTTTCATAAAAACATGCCAGCTGGAAGCAAATCTCTAATTTTGGCCCACAAACTAAAGTTGTTCGCGTTTCTCGGCCCGAGCAGTTTTAATTGTCCTGTTCTCTCTCTGTGCTGGTTTCTCTGCAGCAATTCAACAATGAAGAACTGATTTTTACAATCGCCTCTGAACACCTTACGTTTGGATGTGCCTGCTAATTAAACTCTGGGAAGTATTTACATGAGCTCTACTCTGTAGTGATTGGCAATTTCTGAGCCTAGTTACTCTGATGAAGTCATTCTCTGCAGCGGAGGTAATTGTTGGTATTCGTATCTCTAATATGATCCCCTTTTACTTGATGTTTTTTCGGACCACACCCAAAGAAACTGTCATAGCTGATTTTTTCCAGACTCACTGACTGCTACATCTTGAAATACCAATCAACTGTCTTTTGTCTTTCCATGTTTTAACAGCTCTTTTTAACTACTGTGGTAAAGCAGAGCTTAAATGTGCTGCATTCCCAGGGGTTATGGCTGTGCATAACTAATGGATCCTCTCCATCACTCATAGGACATAAAACTGAACACTTTCTCTAATAAATGCTTCAGCTCCACTGCCACTAGGATACATTGTGAAAATCTTTACCATCTCACACCATAATGCCTGTATTCATTTTAGCCCCAAGCTCTTTATTGTGCCAGATTTAAATTTCAGTTTGTTTAATTGCTTTTTAAAAAATTGATGTTTTACCAAATTACACCATTCATTCTCTTCCGCTTATCCAGTTCAGTTGAAGCCTATCGCTGCTGCCATGAGGCAAGACGAGAGGTACACCAATCTGACAGGGCTAACACATAGAGACATGCAACCATTCACACTCACATTCACGCTTACGGACAATTTAGAATTGCTAATTAACCTAAACCCCACTCTCTAGTTTCTCCAGCTCCAACTGTGTAAGCAGCCAATGCACAGCACCCATACAAACTGGATTCAAACCCAAGACCTTGCTGTGAGGCAAAAAGGTCTTCTTACCCCCAAGCTGCATCTTTGGTGTAATTAGTTTACCTTTGTTAGTGTTTTCAGTCTGAGATGTATTATTTATTTTGTTAATCTGTTTTGGGGTGTTTTTTTTTTGCTCTAGTAACTTTCTAGATTTTTTTAAATAAGGCATTAAAATGCCTGTGAACTGACTGTGTTCAAACACCTTCAGTTTTTGACTAATAAAATCTTACAGGCAGTTTAATACAATAAAAAATGCTGCCAGTCAGTTCACTTTGCCTGTCAGTCCTTCTAGATGATTCATCAGTGAAAGTAAAGTCACCCCATGATGCCACCTGCAGACTCTGCAGGCATCTTTTTTTTCTTGTCATCACTCTCATGCTTACAGATGTCAATTGCAAGTTGCAATTTTTGTACTTCAGCGTTTTGCTAGTAGCAATGAAGAGGTGTGGGTAAAGACATTTGCAACTAATTCAAAGGTGCATGGGACAGTAAGTACAGGTGTTACTGGCTATTGTGCAGCATTGTGGTAATGCAGACACAGACTGTCTGTTATTTATAGGTGAAGTCACAAGTAGCAGCAGAGACGAAGAGGTGAAAACAAGCTTCCAGAATAAGTGCCCATTTCATCATGGCCAAAGAATGCCAGGACAAATTCTGCCTTTGCACTAACTTTATTAGTGCTTGAAAAGACAGCAATTGGACTTCTTTAAGTTCACCGGGCATTTCACCTTTCATCCAAGAGCCTGAGAGATAACTGTTGGAGAGTCCTGGGTATTTGAAGCCCAGTGGGGATTGTCCCCCCATCATATTAACACAGAGGTCAGACTCAAAACACAGACTTAACTCACTGTTTTAAAAGGCCAAATCAAGGACAAATCACTGAGCTGTTCTGGAATCTTATGTGTTTAGAGTGAAGGTAAGGTAAATAAGCCTTACTTGGGATTTTCCAGATGTGAATCATGGATGGTCTGATGGGACAGCAAGCAGGCACCCAGAGAGGTAAGACGGTGGAGAATGGGTATATGCAGGTGAGTGTGGCTGAGTGCTTGAGTGAAACTTGAAGGGATGGTTCATGGTATTAGTTCCAAACAGGCAACCAGAAGGCAGACAGAGAAATTAAATTAATAAATGTAAATAACTTGGATGGAAAGCAAACATGGATAGCCTAATTACCACCATGGGAGAGGTATCTTATGAGGATCTGCCATCCTTCCAGCCATTTAATACTCTGGATGATGAGGAGATTCAGAACAAGGGAAGTATCTTCCCACCACTTTGCCTGTGTGGAAAGAGAAAACTAAAAATAAAATGAGTGAGAGGAGGAAGACAAACATAAAAACCCTGAGCCTGGCCAGACCATGACACCCTCTGGAGCTGGACCATTACACGAGCTGAGGTGTACCAACCATCACCAGGGCCAAAGTGTAAAGCCTCTGTAGGAATTGCCTCATTCGACAATCATGTTAGCTACCAAGGTCACCTGAGGCAAGGTGTGAGTAGGGGTTGAAACACCTGAGAACAGATCTCAAAACTGCACTATAGGTGTCAGAACTCAACAACTCACCAACTCTGTTCAACTATGATCATTCACAGTGGTCATGGAGTTGAGGTGGCAATCCATGATACTCTTTCGAGCACTGATGTCCTCAAAAGAGTATCCTTTCTTCTTTAAATGCATGTGCCTGATGAGCTGGCTCCACCATGTGCAATGCATTTGTCAGTCTCGTTTACTGCAAAGTAGGAGCATTTCTTACTGCATCGGACAACATACAACATGTTGCTCAGCTTAGCCGCTTGGATGATCTGTCCTTGGGATGAATCGGTTTGTCCACTCTGGGACCCTCCGCCAGTTCTTTTAGAACTGAAGAAGCCTCTTGGATGAGAGGAAAAATATCTACATGGACATGAAGAGGTCCAGTCTTTTTGTTGCAGCTTTAAGGCAGGGATGACAACGGGAGTTGCTTTTTTACTTCATATGCTTTATTCCAAAGACAGATCATTGTAAAAACATGCAGCAGCTCTTCTTCAACTCCTAGCCTTTCGCTATGGTGGAAACCGACTCAAGTGACTTTTTTGGGAACATACATCACAGCAGTTTTCTGACACACCAATGCCGTTCAATGCCGTCTTGTAAATATGTCTACAAGTGAACAGTTCAAATAAAAAATACACCAGAATAAACAAGCAAAAAAAAACGAAGTGTGGGGTACCTTTGAACAAATGAACAAAGTATAACAATTTATACTTTTTAACATAACCCGACCCCTGTATCTGTATTGTTCACATTTTTAAGGACTCATGCTTAATGCCATGATAGTTCATGTGACATACAGCGTGATGCAACTGACTAAACCCACAAAATGCAATAAACCTTTGAACCAGTAGCAGCACAGGTCAGTTAGTGGGAAAATAAAGTATCAGAGTTCACAATATAAAAATATTGTGACTTATTTCCAAGTAAGTAATTTCCCCCTCTCCACTGTAAAACCGGAACTTCACCCACCTGCCACATCTAACAGCATAGGTTACATGCCAGCAGTAGCACTGCGCTCACTTGTTAACTGAAAGTAAACAAGCCAGAGTCTCACAAAACTGGTTCAGACATTGTCACATGGTGGCTATTCTAGGAAATCCAAAAACATTTTGCTTTGTTTAAAAAGCACCTGTTACTTCGATATGTTTACTCTCAGGTTGTACTGCAGTAGCACAGGTCAAAATCGTCTTTATTTATGTCATATTGGGCCTTCATTCAGCTGCCCTCCATCTAAGCCTGCAATCTCCTGATTGGCTGAACATCAGAAATAGAAGCAGCACTTGAAGAGCAATTGTATAGGCTACATAGCTTTCAAGTATTTAGTACTGCTCTACCATGTGGGTACTAAATTAAAAAAGTGCAAACAACCATTGAACTAACAGGCATATCCAAACTTATGACTGCACAGCTCCTGTCATTCTAGCTCCACAGCTGGGAGCAAAGTTGGTGACAAAGAAAATGGCATATTAATTAATGACTGAAATATTACTATATTGCAAGAAAGAGAAAACACTGCTGAGATGCTGAGATGTATAAATATTACATTCATTTAAATGCATTTAAATCAAAAACAAAAATCACCAAAGCTTGTGGCTTTTTTAATTGCAAAGAATATTACAGTGGGTAATTTTTAAACTCCCTCAGCTTCATCGCTGAGATATGTAGAGTCACGATTCATCAGAGAAAATATATACTTCAGACTAATTTTCACCAGCAACATATGTCACATTATTTATCAGAGCTGCTTTTAATATTGTGGCTTAAAGTTATTAAGATGCTGTTTATACTTGTCATAAAACATTAAATATTTATGTGTAGTGGTTGTTATTGAGATTTGATTAAGGTGATAAAAGTCCATAAACGAAACATAAAGACAGATAACTCCAAGTGTTAGCACTGTGATGATTCACTGCATCGTAAGCAGGGCTGTTGGCCCTGTATACACACTTTTAGGGGTCCATTAGCGGAGCTGATCAGGTTTTCAGTTATGCAAGTCTGATCTTTGAATGACTCAGTGACCACAGATGTAAGAATTGTTGGTTTTTAAGTCATTAATGCAGGGTCACATGTATGTTAATGGATTCTTTGAGGCAGTAAGCTGCAGAGCACAGAGACAGGGAGAAGCTGAATATGTTTAATGACCAATGAGCCAGTTCAGGACCACAGTCTGATTTGCTGCTTTGTTTTTAGACAGTAGTCCAAAAGCAGCCCTTACTGTCTCTTCATGCCTAAAAATAAGAGACAGAGTGAGCAGGGAGTTTGTTGTCTTTGTCCTGGATTAGTGAGTGAACACTGGTCATTCAGAGCTCTTCTCTCCAAATCATTCTAGTATTGCTGCTGCAATGAATATTGTCACAGAATGTCTCTATTCTGTGTTAATATAGAAATTTAATGCTACACTGCAAAAACTCAAGTCTTACCAAATATATCTGAATTATTTCTAGTTAAAATTATTTCATTGCAATTAAAATAATACACAATCAGCTACAGAGCAACATTTCAGTAGGATATATGAATTTGTTTCAAGACAGTGAATCATAAGTAAATGTAAGTGTAATGAGATAATTTTAACTAGAAATAGTTTATTATTTATTTGTATGTCTATATCATTTTATCTATTTATATAGCACTTTTAATTACAACAGTGGTGCTGTACAAACATAGAAAATAACACAATAAAAAAACAATATCAAATAACATCAATGTCAAATAGCAAATAACAAATAAGTTAATAACTCTCATGCAGTATTAAAAGCCAGTGAGTAGAGATGTGTTTTAAGATAGGATTTAAAAAGAGTGAGGGTAGGAGCCTGTTTAATGTGGAGAGGCAAATCATTCCACAATTTAGCCAAATAAGACAAATATACTTGGTAAGATTTTGAGTTTTTGCAGTGTAGCACTGATCTTAGACATACTCCAGTCACAGCCTTGTTCGTTGTGGCTTAGCTGTCTTAGAATTGCCCCAAAGTATAAGCTAAAACCTTTTAACACTTAAAGCTATGACACTTCTACTGTCTGTAGACTACATTTCACAGGTATACACACTTCTGTGATATTACAGGGTGCTTGTTGTCTCTGCCATCAGATTGTAATATGGCTCTTGTATGATACATACCAATAAATCACATGTTGCCCTGAAAAAACTGGTAAAGTGGATAGTGTGTTTTTTATCTCTCACCTTTGCAAGCTGGATGGGAATTACCTGGAAAGAGAATTAGCATCTCAAATTCCGAGGTCATGGTATCCCAGGAGGACAATTTGGGGTTTTGTTCATGAGTGAAGGGAGAGTTGGGCGCAAGATTGACAAACTGGAATGGCAAAAGTGATGCAGACTTTGTACTGGTGTGGTGAAGAGAAAGCCTCACTAATCATCATGAGCTCTGGGTAGTGATAGAAATGATTAGATACAAAAATATAAGCAGCTCAAATGATATTCCTCATAAGGATGGCAGAGCTTAGCCTTAAACAAAGGCCAGGCATTTGCGAGTGGAGCCTCTACACTGAAAGGAGTGAAAGGAGTCAGTTTAGGTGGTTTGGGCATCTGACAAGGACACCTCCAAAGTGCCTCCTATTTGAGATGTTTTAATCATGTTATGCTGCAAGGAAGCCCTAGGGCACACCAAGGATATGCTGGAGAGCATACATCTCTCGGCTAGGTTGGAAATGCCTTGGAGGAAGACAGTGAGAGGGAGGTGTGATCCTGGGTAAGTTACAGTGACAACTGTGAACACTGGCTCTACATTTAAACTTGACTCAATAAGTAGGATCACATATGTCTGTGAAGGTTCTCAGTCATCCAGGTCATTGTAGTCTAAGGAGCTGTAAGGAAAAGGCGTCTGGACTTCTTTAGGTTGCTTGAAGACGTTTCACCTCTCATCCGAGAAGCTTCTTCAGTTCTAGGGTCAAATGGTGGAGAGTCCCATATTTAAGTAGGATCACACCATTTTGAGACTGAACCTCATTGATAACATCTTATACCTCTAGCATACCTCTAGGAAGTTTTTGGTGTACATGAAAGTGTGGATATGATCAAAGCACCCCTCCTGAAACAGGACCAATATTAGAAGAAATCTGGAAAAGCCCATTAGATTACAGAAGAAGCAGGCTCTTCTTCTTGTGGTCTGCCATGACAACAACTAACTTGGTCCTTTGTAGCAGCTTACTTTTAGGTACATCTTCTCCTTCGATTAGTCCCAAGTTGCTTCCCACAAACAGCTCATCTCCTCACACTACACTGCACCACCAATTCTATCAGTTGCATGTCTTGTAGATTGTGGATTAGCTTATGAAGAGCATGAAGAGCAGATCCTGGACGAGCCCCCAAGAATCTGTACTAGGCCCCTAATGTAAGGCCTGCGAACAAGTTATATTTTGCTGTAAAAAGAACAAGAAAGGTATATTGTGTGCTTTCCTTTTTTGGCTTCTGCCAGAGTCTGAAGACAACAGCTAATGCCACATTAAACGATCATACTCAAGAGGAGGTGGTGTCCCCTCATGGTGTAACTTGGCATATCACTCCATGAAGGATCTTTCACTGAATGTGACCACATAATACTGGGTGTTATAAAATTCACCAGCACTGACAGCACACTGAGGAGGGAAGCACACTATAGATGTGTCCCACCCACATATTTGGGGCGATCGTGGCTCAATGAGTTGGCAGTTCGTCTTGTAATCGGAAGGTTGCCGGTTCAAGCCCCGGCTCCGGCAGGCTCGGTCTTTGTGTCCTTGGGCAAGACACTTCACCCGTTGCCTACTGGTGGTGGTCAGAGGGCCCAGTGGCGCCCGTGTCCGGCAGCCTCGCCTCTGTCAGTGTGCCCCAGGGCAGCTGTGGCTACAATGTAGCTTGCCATCACCAATGGGTGGATGAATGTAGTGTAAAGCGCTTTGGGGTCCTTAGGGACTAGTAAAGCGCTATACAAATACAGGCCATTTAATATTCATTCTAATCAGGTCTTGAATATTTGGTGTGTTCACACTGAAAATAGAATTTTAAAAAAAAAAATATCCTTAGGGCACTCACTGTGCGTGCATACTAAGTACTCTTTTAGTTTAAATTTTTGGGATGGCTATGAGGGACACTACATTTCCATAATGCACTACACAAAGAAAACTATATGTCTGATGTTTAAAAAGCTCCAGTAACAAATATTGCAGCAATTTCCCATTTTTACAGGGAGTGTCATTTTAAATCCTACCTGACAGTGAAAGCAGCATTTTGCATTTCATTCTTCCTCTTTCAAGAATAAACAGAATATGAAACCTGTTTGTTGTGCCTCAGGACACACATTCAGCAAATTGTTTATTTGTTTGTATTCATTTTGCGTTCATGGACACAAAGTGTCACATTTTTTGGTGAGTGTGAGCACAAGTTTGTAAGTATTGCATTTCCACAGGAAGCAGAAAAAGTAGCAGAGCTTAATAAAAGAAGAAGCAACAACTGTATTTTAGTCCAAACCATAATCTTTTAGCAAAACAACCTCGGTAAATTTTTAATACCTTACAAGTTGTTTTTAATGCTTAACCCTTTAAAGACTGAACCATGAAATAATTGTCAGAAAATTGTAATATTTTGAACCATCTGAGAAATTTCCATAAATGTCTTTTCATTTGTATCATATGCTTAAAAATATATTTACACATTTTATTTAGGATTTTCAGGAGGAGAAAAGATCACACTGATGATGAAGAAGTCTCAAAAAAGTCTCAAAAACTCACAAAAAACCTGTATGTATCAATATGATATATATCATATGATACACTAAGCATTAAGGAGTTAAACCAAATTAATTCCAAAAAAAAGGTTGTCTTTTGTTTATTTACCAATTAATATAGGTAACATCCAATCCTGAATCTCAAACTGCCAACCTAGATAGCTATTTATTAGTGTAGTCAGCATTGTGGCTGAACTTCACTCTGCTTCTTAATCAAAGCAAATATGTAGCTTCTGCAGCATTTCCTTGTCATTTGATCACTGGGCTTTCTAGGCTTGGGGTCTTCCAGTATAACTTGAAATGTGGTTCCTGAAAGTGACTCGTGACAAGCCTGTGAATGCCAGGTCCCTATTCTTTTCTGTTTGTATGAATGGTGTCTTCAGCAGGGTCTCTCTGATATTTCACTTTTGACAGCTTTTTCTTCTTTCAGATTTTTTTTGTTTTTTCTATAAAGAATTGGGATTTGTTGTTATTCTTGTTATTGTTGTTTTGCCTTGGATACCTTTAGGTCTTTTGTTTTGTTTTTCTTGTTTTACTTTTTTTTTTAAATATTTGCTCATGATCATTTTTCTTACATGTTTTTGTTAATTGGCATTTTCTGTAATAGAACAATAACAGAGTCAGTAGTGAAGTAGGACCTATCTGTTATGTTACTTCCTGCACCACACTGGAATCCAAGTTGAGGACTTAATATTTAGCTATACAGTATCCTGTATGGGCCAGATTTGGCCTATGAGCCACAGTTTATACACTATTGGTTTAAATTTGACTGAGCTGTGAGTAAATATTTTTATAACAGGCTGGGTAAGTTGGACTAATTGCTAATTGGTTGCTGTTTAAATCCAGCATTTGCTGGAGAATTTTCAAGGTTCAGTTTGAGCTATAGAAACTAAGAATGCTTATTGTGCTTAAAATTCCCAGAAATTAGAGCTCAATTTATTCATTTCGACCTTGCAGTTTTGCAGCTTTTTTTTGAGTCAACTCTGTTAACCTTTTTAGCTAGAAATGTTAAATACTTGATCACTATCATATATTTTCCTACGAAACAGCAAAGAGCTTTAAGGTAGACTTAAAAATCTGAGAACTATTCCTCCAATGCTGTAAAATACTCAATCAAAATAGAGAAGCGATGCAGAAAAATAAACATAGTTGTTAATCAGAGAGCCCAGATCTAATTGTTACCCGCACTTAGCCAGTTTTCCTGAGTCAGCACTGGAGTAGACACAGTGAGAAGGTCTCAATTATCTACCACAGTGAAGCTAAAAAGGTCACTAATTATTTAAACCAACATGGATGAGAAGTTATTTAAGTACAACACAGGACTCACTCTAATTTTAAAGCAAGTGGGATTTTTCTTTTGAAATTCAAAACGTGTGTTGCTAGAATTAAATACTCCCACAATACAACAGTAAGCTTTAGCTCCAAAGGTACTAAATCATGATTATTCAACACTACAGCTGCTATATGTAAAATAATGATTTTTTGCTTTTTTTATTCTGGAAACTCGTCCATCTCGTCCATCCATGGACGAGCTCGTGGACCGGTTAGGCACTGAGCGTTTTTTCACGACACTGGATTTAACCAAGGACGACTGGCAGATTTCCTTATCTGCCAGTCCAAGGAAAAAAACAGCCTTCTCCACTCTGTACGGTTTGTACCAGTTCATAACGCTTTTCATAACACTTCATTTTATTTTCATTTTATTTTTGAGTTCTTGTCTGAACCTGCATTTGTATGGAGTGAAAATAGTCTCAAAAGATTCGTGCATGCGTAAACTACATTTCGTCCGTAACTGCAAGATTTCCATTCATAACTTCAAGATTTCCATTCATAACTTCAAGATTTCCATCCATAACTTCAAATTTGCACACATCAGAGTTACAAGCGGACAAGGGGTTTTGAGACTCATTTCACGTCTCAAGATTTGTGCGTGCACGAGGCGTTTAAGGCTGGTAGAATGCTGGGTCATCAGAGTGCTCTTCCACATTAGCTCCAACTAACAGATAAAGCTTCTGCTAAATGAAAAAATATGTATCCAACAAGCAGACACACAAAACGTAATCTAAAATGATCCATACAATGACTCATTCTAAGGTAGTAAACCGTTTGTGTTTAATGTATAATTACCCCTCTGAAGGTTGACAACCGAGGTGCACCGCCATCTGTCTTCTTTCCTCTCTGCTAGCAGTGCTACTGTCCGGATTTTTGCAGCAAAACAACCTGTGCGCCAATTATACATTAAACACAAACGGTTTACTATCTTAGAATGAGTCGTTTTATGGATCATTTTAGATTACGTTTTGTGTGTCTGCTTGTTGGATACATATTTTTTCATTTAGCAGAAGCTTTATATGTTAGTTGGAGCTAATGTGGAAGAACACTCTGATGACCCAGCATTCTACC
>VUQR01031933.1:0-13127 GCA_015108515.1 Hemichromis elongatus
GCAAGTGTTTTTCTTTTTGCAGCATTTTTCTTTTTGTAGCATTTTTCTATTTGCAAGTGTTTTTCTTTTTGCAAGTGTTTTTCTTCTTGCAGGTGTTTCTCTTTTTGCAGCATTTTTCTTTTTGCAAGTGTTTTCTGAAGTTGCAGTCCGTTTGGCCTCTCAGGGCCACCGTACTATGGACCCCAAAGCGCTTTACACTACATTCAGTCATCCACCCATTCACACACTGGTGATGGCAAGCTACATTGTAGCCACAGCTGCCCTGGGGCGCACTGACAAAGGCGAGGCTGCCGGACACTGGCGCCACCGGGCCCTCTGACCACCACCAGTAGGCAACGGGTGAAGTATCTTGCCCAAGGACACAACGACCGAGACTGTTGGAGCTGGAGCTCGAACTACCAACCTTCCGATTACAAGATGAACTGCCAACTCTTGAGCCACGATCGTCCCACAATGCAGAAAAAGATCCGTTACTTCATTACCTATTCAGGTTGTAAATCATGTTTTTAAAAAGTAACTAATTACTTTTGAAAATAAGTAATCAGTAAGGTAACCAGATTACTTTTTTGGGGAATTAATCAGTAATTAGTTACTAATTACTTTTTTCAGGTAACTTGACCAACACTGTTCCTCAGTAACAGCTACCTCATTTATTAATTAACAAATATGTGAACAGTTTCCCCAGTTAAGCCACAAAACTCATAAAATCACGAACATCTCTGTGTTCTGCATGAGCACTTTTCAATAATGCGTGTGTCCATAAAAGAGAGAACGAGAGAGACTGAGCACAAGAGAGAGGTGTCGAAATGCCGAGACAAACTGAAGCATACTCAGGCCACCTCGGTAAATGAGGACTCAGGCGCGATCCAAGGCAACCGTGCCCAGTGTGAGAAGCTGTTACACAACACTGTTAAAAAAATCTATAGTTTCATCGATACTAAAAGGGCAGTTCTTGAAACAGAAAAGCAAAACTATGTGCATAAAACACCACAGGAACTCTCAGAGACACTCAGCATTTATCAGTGCAAATCTTTGGCAGGGATTATATTCATGTTTTGATCGAAGTTGATATAAAGGCAGCACAAAAGGTGCAAAGCTTTGAGGGTCATAAAGCCAGGTCAAATGCTTCATTATAACTAAACACATACCATGTACCTGTAAGCAGTGCAGCAATGTGCATCACTGGCACTTTAGTCAAGGTCTAAATCAGATTCCTGGTGAGTATTGATGCGTATGCACCCACGGATTGCGCGCTTGAAGTGAGGTCAAACGCACTTGGAGTACTCATGCTCTCTTCAAGTATGTGCAAGTAAAACTTTGATACACATTCACCCAGCGTGTGCTGCTGTCGAACCTCCCCCTCTGTAGGCGTGAGGCCGCAGTGACCCTGGGACCTGATGCAATAGTGGGGAAAGCTGGTAAAGGGAGATGTCAACTTGACTCAATAGCAGGTGAAGCCGTTTTACCCACTGTGCTGTGAGACATTTACCCAAGACTTTGCTTTTAAGCCCTGTGTGTATATTTGTGTGTGTCCCTATGTGTACTGCCCTATAAGGCAGCAATTGGACAAAGTTGCCAATTGCCGGCCAGTGTGTTCTGGCACTAAAATAGAAGATGGTGTAAGTGTTTTCAAGTGTATGTGAAAGCCATGCACTTGGCTTCCTGTGTGTCCTTAATTTAGTAAAAATGTAGCATATTAGTGTAAAGATTGATGGCTGTTTAAACTTGACTTATTAAGTTATCAGAAACAATAGCAATCAAGAAGTAAACAAGAGGAAATGCTGCTTTTTCATATGTGTGTATTTGGGCTTGAGTTGGTTGTGTTAGCTAGTCCACCACTTTGTTGAAGACTGACCCTGAATCTGGCGCTAAATTCACGGTTTCCCTCAGTACTCCTGAAAATGCCTGAATCATTCTTTTTAGTCATCATGAGGTCAAAGGTCAACTTTGTCAAACAGTTCTACTTATGACCAGATTGTTGTGACGTCAGTATCAACAGTACAGTACAACTGTATTCATATAAGACTGTGGTTCAGAAGGTAGAGCATATCATACAATAACTGGCTGATTGTCACAGTCTGGGTGAATTCTTATTTTTTCCGTGTTATGGCGTTTCCACCCCTGGGCGGAGCCTCCTCGTCTCCATGTACCAGTGTTCTAGGAATCCATCCTACCTCACAAACCATCCTACCTTTATGAATATGAGCTAGAAGCAAGCTCCGATGGGTAAAATTAAGTGGCAAACCATCCTACCTCCTTACATTTATGGAATTCTTGTGAATAAATGTGCATAAACCACGAACAGTAGGACGTTTTCCCAAAGTAGGATGGTTTGTCAGAACACCGGCAGCACCTGTGAGTAATTAGGCTGCGGAGATTTAAGAGCAGCGCTCACAATCTTTCCTCACCAGAACGTCTGCTAACCCTAGTTAGTGAAGGCCGGCATAGTTCATAGATTTAAATCATAGTGCTCCTTTGTACTCATCGTGGTCTCTCCTGTGCTCACAGCAATTCTCTGGATATTACTCACCTAATGGCTATAGCCTTCTTCTGTTCAGTTGCTGGTCTGCCTACAGCTTCTCTGTCTCACTCATCTGCCTACCTCCCTGCCCTGCACTTTGGAAATCTCAGGATTCGTGTGTACTAACCCAAACCACCTCCCATCAACGCCTTGCCTCCGCCTGCAAAAGTAAGACTGTTTCACTATTTGCCTTTTCCACATTGGACCAGCGTCTGGATTTGCCACCTGACACCGCTCTCTCTCTCTCGTTGTAACTGTGAGCATTCCTGCCCCACTTCCCTTGTATAATAATTCCCTTCTCCCTGTTCCCTTGTGTTCCTGCACTGGAAGTAACCCAGTATTGGGCTCCCGTGTCTCCTGCCCTCGCCTGTCTAACCGCTCTCCAAATGGACTCAAAGTATAATTTAGTTCACGAGTATTGTATTTGTTCACAGTGTTGTTGTAGTGATTCTAGTAAATAGTTTGCTAGAATATTATTCTTGTTCACAGTTCATCGTAGGGCTCCTGAATTCATAGTTAACTGTCTCCTCTATGGGTTACTCATTCACAGCTCTTAGTGAACCACACTTAGCGTGTCTTTAGTTTGGGTTTTCATTCTGTCGCTTACTTTAATTTTGTAAATAAAGTCTGGTGTGCATTCATCCTCCGTGCCTCTGAGTGTTGTCTGCACCTGAGTCCGTTCAGCTGTGTTGGCCGCCCAGCCGGCACACTGATGGTTTGATCCCTGGCTTCTCCATTTCACAGTCAATTTACCGTTTATTACAAATTATTAAATATTTGTAGCTAAAATAATGAACTGAAATACTAAAGTAGCACCAGGTGAATATGAGCTATGTTGATTTTGTTGTGAGCACATAACTGTCCCCAAAGAAAGTCTTAGGAAACATCTTCAATTTGAACTTTAATTCCAGGTGTGTGTGTGTGTTCCTTAAGTGTCACGTCTCTTTTCGCTTGTAATGACTATACTGTTATCTACATTTAACAGTTACAAACTCACTTGACTGAAAAATTGCATCAGGAAAATATTTTCATAATGAGAAAGTTTACTGCAGAAACAATGTTTGCTTTGAGAGTGTTGAAGCAGAAGTACAGAGAAGGTTAGATGCAGTTGCAGTGTGCCATTGTGGATGTAGAGGAAGCATGTGACAGGGTGATGACAGGAGTCTCTGTGATTTGTAGTGAGGGTCGTCGCAGGTGGAGGAGAGCCTGGAGAGGTGGAGTTATGCTCTGGAGAAACGAGAATTGAAAGTCTGTACAAACAAGTCAGAATACATGTGTGTAAATGAGAGGGAGACGGGTCTAACAGTGAATCTGCAAGGAGCACAGGTTATAAAGGTGGTGTGTTTAAATACCTGGGATCAAACATCCAGAGCAACAGGCAGAGAGTCCAGGCAGGGCAGAGCGGGTGGAGAGGAGTGCCAGGGATGATTTGTGACACAAGGATAAGTTTACAAGATAATAGTGAGACCTGCTATGATACGGTATATGGTTTGTGTCGCTGACAAAAAGATGGGTTGAAGGTGGCAGAGCTTAATATCTTAAGCTTTTCACTGGAAATGTATGGAAGTTTGTTTTCACAATTTCCACTTAATAACTTGAAATTTTAAGTTATTTTCAGAATTTAACATGATTTTTTCAGAAAAGATGACTTGAAATTTTGAGGTGGCAAAAAAAGTTTTTTTTGGTCTTTTTTCAAGCTTGAATTTGACTAACCATGATGGGCAGCTCACGAAATAAATATAACAGAGCAGTTTGGAGATAAGGCTGAGATGATAGTGGATATATAGGGCGAAGGAGGTTGAATATGAAGCTGCCTCGCGGGTGGAGAAGAGGAAGACGTCAGAGAAGATTCAGTGAAGGAGAACATGCAGAGGGTTGATGTGACAGAGGAGGATGCTGGAGAGAGGGTGGGTTCACAGGGTGGATGAATCCACTGTAACTACCTCTAAAGCGGGCAGAACAAAAAGAAGAACACTTTACTGTGGAAATTTTTTTTCTTCTAAAAATCTCCTATCTGGAGGTGAGCGAGTCTTTAACTACAAACTTCTGTTAATAGTTTCTGAAGCATAACAATACACCCTCTGTATGTTTGACTGCCCTGTTATGTCTTTTCTTCTAACACTTCCTTGACCACAAGTTGTCAGGCAGTAACTGTGTCTCTATGGAAACAGTGTGCTTTTAAACAGGCTGAAAGAGAAGAGGAGGAGGAGGAGAACAAGGCTATGAGGAGGAGGGGGAGCTGCCTTACATGTGCTTAATTCCAAAAAATTATATAATTTTGGGGGGAAAAAAAGGTTGGGCTGGTCGTTTTTTTTTTTTTTTGTTTGTTTGTTTTCTGTTTTTGCCTTTGGACGCCCCCGGTCCTTAAATTTTTCTGTGTCCTTGAATGCACCATCCAGAGGTATAACTGGGTTTAAAAGCAGCCAAAACATTCATTTTGCAACAAACTGCAAAACAGGGAGCGTTGCAATGTATTTGCAGTACACTACTTGACTTTAAGTCTCCTGAAGTTAAGTATCATTATCATTGTTATTATTATTATACAGTTAAATATCATCCACTCATCTTTACAATTCCACACGTTCATATTATCTAAATTCATGAAATATGTCACATTTTCTGTAGAATAACATAAGTAACTACTGCTGAATGTGTCTATTTTTATTTGCCTGAGAACTTGATTGATCACAATGAATTCTGAGAAAGATACACCTCTTGAGGATGCTTTTACTCCCTCATCCCTTGAAGGCTTGATCTTACAAAAGTTCCCCTGAGTTTTCAGAGTAATGGAAAGGCACTTAAGGTGGCACCAGAATTTCCCAGAGGAGACATGTCGAGGGGAAGTCAACAAGTGTCAGAGACAAGCGTGGAAGACGAAAGGCAACCTGCGCCAGAAGTAAGAGGTAGGAAGGGAAGAAGAGAACGGAGACGAGGAAGTCAGGTGGCATATTTACATGCAAATATGAGAAAATGGGAGGAATTCAAGAGACAGAAATGGGAACTAGAGAAGTGATTCAAGGGGAGAGCTGAGAATGAGGAAGAAGAGCTGATTATTTTGAGGGAAAAAAACTAAACAAGGAAGCAGTGTCAGGGTAAAGAGTTAAAAAGAAAGAATAGTTGAAATATGTGGAAAACGCTGAACGGAGGTAGCAGCCACTGCTCCAAACAAGGCCAATGTTAAAGCATGAGCTCTCTTTTTTTCTCAGTGTCTTTCTTTCTCTAATTAATTTGTCAAATTTCTGTCGGTTACGGCTGTGCAGAAATTTTATAGACTGCTCTGTAGCCGCCAATTTTACTTCCCCTAAACAGAGCGCGTTGTGTGCGATGTCTTCTTTTGCGCAGGCGGGCCATGAACCGTTCACACTAGAGCGCGTTTGCTGTCACATTTTATTTGTAATGTGAAAAAACAGACAAAATAAAATCAGTTTTGATCAAAAAATTAGAATTGAGCATTAAGACCTGCAGTGTGAACGTAGCCTTAGAGGAACACTATCAGTCATTGATCAGCCTCAACATTATTGAAGCAGTGTGGGATGATCTTGACAGAGCAGCCAACATCCAGAGAAGAGGTTTGAATGTATTTCAAGAAGCCTGGAGAATTCTTCCTGAGGAATATTAAAGAGATTACGGAAAAGTTTGAGGAATTTTATCGCTCTCATATACCAAATATTGACTTTCAATCTCATGTGAGTTAACAAAAGTCTTTTTTTCCCCAAGCAAAATATAAACAACTGATAGGTGGCTCACGACTGTTGCACAGTAACAATGTTTATGTACGTAACCTTTGTTTTATCATAAAAGTGATTCTTGCACGTTGCATTGGTCGACACATAAAGCTGTTGTTGATATGTTGACATGTTGATATATTATTAGGATTTCACAGAAGCACCAAATAAGTTAGCATGAGGCTCTTAGAGCAGCAGATTTGATTGCTATCAGTCTAAAATATATTTTTCCCTTTTTTTATTACCTTTAAAGTGAGCACAGATGTTGAGAATAAACTAGTGCAAGTGTACCAGTGCAACGGTTTTGAACTTTCTGATATGAGCACACATTTAGTAACAGTAGTGGTTCCAGAACAGGCTGTAAAGAGAATTAAATGGAAGAAACTAACATTGACTTCCTAATATTTTTTTTTTTTACAATAGAATTAAAGCCAAAGTCTGCACCATAGTTTGACTCCTGGAAACAGGCTTTGATTTGAGAGGAAAAAAAATGCTTTCAACGTAATTACTGTTGAGAGTGTAAAACATATTATGAGTCACTCGTGAAGTTGTGACTAATTTCATTATATTCATGTCAGCAGAGAAAGGAGACTGGATCATTTCACAGGGTTTAGTCTTGCTTGCTTTATGCTTTGCAAACCACTGGTTGGAAATAGAGATTATCACAAACTTCTGGGAGTGTTTTTCCTTCGTCCAAGATTCGACTCCTGTTTAACAAGCATGTACTTAAACCCAGCTCTCTTGTCTAATAGTTCGTCACAAAGACAAATTTTTTTCGGGGCTACCTGTGGTCTTTAAGTTTTTTTATATTGAGTAGACTGGATGACATCAAAACTTCTCTCCCAGAGAAAATACTGCCCACGAACTGCCTGTAATGCCTCATTTTGACTCCTTGTAGTCCAGACTCTTCTTCTTCTTTTGTATTAACTTAAAGATTAATCACCAGAACACAAAAAGCACACATAAACAGACACACAACTAAGTTAAAAGTATGAGGCAACAAATCTGGTATTCATGAGTTGTGCTTGCATGTAACACTGCTACAAACGAAGAAGAAAATATGATCTTAATTTCTGGTCCTACAGTCCTTCTGGCTCTCTAAGGAAGCACAGAAAAAGCTCATCTCCCTTCTCCCCATTTATAAATTGCAGCTTCTTCAGCATTGTGCCTAGGGTAGACGATTTATGCAGCTCAAGCTCTTTGGCCTCTGCTTCATCTCTATTACGAAAGTGCATTTTGTAAAGATGAAATCCTCCAACAATTTAGCCTTAAGTGATGCAAAGACAGACACTGTGCGCTGCGCTTCTTCACATGTGATTGTGGTGACACTTGCTATTGGTCTGAGTAGCTTAATCAACTTTTCAGCTGCGGTGATGCCAGTTTTGCTTGAGTCTTTGATTTGATTTATGTCGTTTCTCATTTTTATTTTCCTAGGAGTGAAACACAAACCAGGGTTGGGCTATCTTCTCCATAGTCACATCATCCTGTTATCCCGGTTGTGAGATCGCCATTAACCTACACTGTTGCCCCCTGGGCAGGACCGGGATTAATGTGTGCTTTTTAAAGCAACATTCTGCTGCCACCATAATGTGGGCCAGACAGAAAACACACAATAGAGCTCACACGTCAGTGCTGCCTGCTGCTAGTGAGAGGCAGCTAGACACACATTACATTTGTTTCCCAGTTCTAGGATGAAAGTCAAGAACATCCAATATCATGTGCTTTATAATTCATTAGTCTCCGCAAACCCCTGGTTGTAAAGAGAGATTATAACTATGCTACTTTTTATTCTTTTTTTTTTTTTTTACCAAGTTTCTACTGTCTTATTAAAAAGTATACACAGTAAAAGTATACACCCATTTTTGTTTGTTTGTTTGTTCTTAGTTATAAAGTCTTTCTGCGATAACTCGATTAACGCGTTAGCGCCGTCCAGCCCCACACAAAGGCGATCCGCGGTAACTCGTTACCGGAGATTTGCCTCGTTTACGCGAGTTTTGCATTAACGCAATTTTAACGCGATTAACGCCGATAGCCCTAATTTTCAGTTGTAGTGGATGACAACAGAAGAAAAACAAAATCACTGCTCCTGAACTGCCTCGGATGCCTTGTTTTGACTCTCATGTTGTCCAGACTCTTCTTCTTATCTAACATGAATCTCCAGAACACTAGTATTTTAACACTTAAATACTTGGTCACCACAAAGGAGGAGTTCACCGACATAAATGGTGAACATAAGCATCAAATAACCAGCTATTAATTCATAATAATTGTATTTTAATTAACTATTTATGTATTAATTAAGTAGCTAGTGAGATTACAACCTTATAGGTCTGGGGTTTCCATTGGCACAGTCCTGGTGCATACTGTACATTATTGCTCCTAATCTCAAATAAGTTGTTCCAGCTGGTGTTCATGTCGTGTTTCTCTATGCACTCTGGAATCTGTGAACAACCTTGGTTTCTCTTTCAGAACACAAACTGTGACCGTGCTGCAAAAAACACAACCCAAAAGATATCCTGGACCAACATATTTCAGTCACTGCTGTGTGGCTAGGGTTATGTTAAGTCTGAAATATTTATTATGTAGCTTCTGGTCCAACTACAGACATGTCGCTGAATTCCTCACATACTTTTTTTTGTGTTCATGCATCATTTGAAACAAACAAAGCCAACATGTCATCCATAGAGAAAGTGGTTACTTTTAGCTTTTTCTGCTTTTAGTTACTTATATTTAATTTTACTTTTCACTTGATACTCACTGTAAAGACAAAGTATTTGGGCTCTGGAGTATGCAGAAGTTCATGAAAACCATTATTTCTTTATTAAACTATTATTATACCGTCACATGTCTTTGCAAATTCAGTATGTAATAGCAACGGTCATATTCTCTATTTTTCGACTGTTTATGATGAAGAATATTGGCGAACATGGTACAGTTAACAGTATCTAGCATGTTACGGCTATCACAGATTTCTTATTTGGGTGTTCAGTCGGCTTCAGTAATTCATACATTATCTCATAATGGCATTGTTCCACTGTGCTTTGTTTGTTGATGTACATCACTGCCTGGAACTAACTAGGACATGGGACATGTTGAAAATGTTCCTATTAAACTACTACTACTAGTTTACATATTTATAAATATGTTTTTCCAACTTTTTTTTATTTCTTTTAATATCTCATAACCTTGTACTACTGTTTCACTACGTTTCTCATGCATTCACCCAACAAAAGTAAAGAAACAGATGAAATGCACAAAAAGGGGGAGGGGAAAAAGGGGAACATTTATTATCATGAAATCACAGGACTTTTTTAAAAACTAGTTACAAATCAATTAAAATTTCCTAAATCATTCAAGTTCCAAATTTATCCCATTTATAAAAGCTAATTATGCAGTCAGCTCCCAGCTTACTTCTAGGCAAATTGCTAAGTAGGTGTGCTTCAGCTGTAGCATTTATCTGAATTCAGAAGAAAAAAAAACTTTGTAACAGTCATTTGGACTCTACAACATTTTACCGTTTCACCAGATTAAAATTGTTCAATTTAAAATTTGTTAAGTTTGCATGATCTTGTAACTACTAATTGAATGACAAATATAAAACTGCAAGAAAAGAGAGAGAACCATATGTCTGTGAAGGTTCTCAGTCATCCAGGTCATCGTAGTCTAAGAAGCTGTGAAGAAAAGGCGTCTTCAAGCAACCTAAAGAAGTCCAGATGCCTTTTTTTCACTGCTCCTTAGAGAGAACCATAATTCTTAATAGACCAAAGAAGCCCAGACAAGATTTCGTAATTATGCATTGTATGTTTCCTTTCTAAGGATTATTAGAAGCCCAAATAATCCCAGAATCTACTACGAGGAAGTCCTTGGAGACAGTGGGGAAGAAGAACTCCTTTTTAATAAAAAATGTACCTCCAACAGAACGTGCTGAAATGGATGAGAAAGCAGAAAAGAAGACTACATCCAGCCTTTGAGGTAAATGATATTGTCACCTTGACAGCCATATCGTCCCACATAGCAAAACTGGTATGGCCCAGATCTGGCCCACACAATGTGCTTACACATGGCCCACATACCGCAAAGAACGATGGCCCTTTGGTAGCCCAGATCTGGTTTGCCAGAGGTGGGCCACACATGGGCCAGCACAACGCCAGTTGCAGACACACTACTGGCCCTATGCTGGCATGAGTAAACCCTCACTAGGTTTTGGATAAAGTGTATACTCACAAACCTGTCAAACTTGCATTTGAAACATTGGCTACCATAGCAGTATAGTATTGCAACATGGCATTTGAGTCTTCTAACTAAAATAGTAAAACAGGAACATAAATAGTGCCATCATTGCCAGACCTGGCCCACATCTGGTTGACATACACCCTGCCACGACACCAGTCAGTCAGAAGTGCCAGCTTGATGCCAGATTCAGGCCAGACCTGTTTTCCATGAGCCTGGGTCACATAAACCAATCCACAATCGAGCCAGATGTGGCATGCCATCACAAAAACAGTGCCATCTACGCCAGGCCTGGCCCATATCTCGATGACATACACTTACCATGCCAGAAGTCAGCCAGCAGTTCCGGCTTGACACCAGATCTGGGCCAGACCTGTCTGCTATGTAAGGTAGTGATGCAGGTCTAATATTTGACAGGTTTACTCTTTTAATTTGGCATGTTAGCATGTGAACATTTGGTGCTGCTAGATAACATGACAGTGATAGAGTGAGAGAATTATTTTGAGGGAAGTACATTTTGGGAAAGAAATGAATGCGTCAGGCAAATTTCATGCTCATGCCGTGCCACTTGATCGTTGTTTTTTTTTTTTTTAATTCATCAAAACTACCAAATGTCAGCCTGAACCTGTGACACTAAAAGAGAAGCAAAAGTAATACCACATACCTATTTTTTGGTATGGCCCTCTCACGTCCCCACAACTGCTCTAACCTATCAGATTATGGAGAATCAACCTCATAATGTTCTGTGGTGGCTGGCAGCTGGATGTTGGCAGTAGACCCTTTGAGTGGGTTGCAGCGTGGGGGCTCAGTAGTGTTCTGGCTCGTTCTGGTGCATCCCACGGCTGTTTGATTGGATTGGGATTTGGGGAGTTTGGAGGGAAGGTCAACAATTTAGGTTCTTTGTTATGTTCCTCAAGCAATTTGTGGACAGTTTTCACAGTCTGGCAGGCTGTGGAAGGCCACTGATCTTGGGAGTGCCATTACATGGAATTATGTATCTGGTCAGGTGGGTGGTACATGTCAAGTAACATCCACATGAATGCCAGTACACAAGATTTCCCAGTAGAGCGTTGCATTGTGTTGAAATGATGAATGTTATTTAATTCAGCTGTCAGTTGCTTTAATTTTGCAGCTTGCATTGGTGCATCTGGAGACATGGCCCTAAATTTTACGCCAAATTATTGGAATAAATCTCAAAGTGGATTTAACCTCTTGGACAAATGTATTCTATGTAACATTTTAAAGTAACATAAGTGTTAGCATATTCATATATGGACTGTAATGTGACATCAAAAAAACCAATAGACTGATGGCGTAGCCTGTCCAAATATCCATCATCCTGTATATGGATGGATCATAAAAGCAGATAGAAAATTTGAAATATGCGATCAACTTTGAATTAGATGAAAAATAAATACAAAGAAAGAACCCAAACCTACACCACTAACAAGGGATACTGTTGGATGATTTTAAGCATTAGTCTTGTTTCTATTTTCTATTTTGATTTATTTAATGTAGTAGCTGTTTCCTGTTTGCAGTCTTTGTTTTATGGTAATAGTCTTGAACTTTACTTATGATCCTGATTTTTATCTATAAAGATCTATTAAACGCTGATTTTACTGTTTTGCTGAGTTTTTTTGGACAGTTTACAAAAACTAAACATAATACTATCTATATATGGGCTTAACAAATGTATTAGAACACCTGTCATAAAAACAAGAAAACAAATACATTAGAAATCTGTCAACAATTCATTTAAAACTAAAATTTGTATTATATTTATTAAAATAAATTGTATTCTCATACATTCTATTATAAGGGAATATATGATATATAACCAAATGTGAGGAAGCACACTGGAATAATTCAGGCATAATCTTAAAAAAATTAAATAAAAAATGTGCATTACTATATTTTTCATTTAAGCAGTTACAGCCCTCTTTGGCTACGTTCAAACTGCAGGCGAAAGCGCATCAAATCTGAATTTTTTGACCCTATGTGACCCATATCTGATCATGGTACGACAGTTTGAACAGCACAAATCCGATATTTTCAAATCCAACCTAGGTCACTTTCGTATGTTGTACTGAATCCGATACATATCTGATGTTTTAGAAAGCGGCTGCTGTGTGAAAGGTCATGTCGCATTAAATCCGTCTTTTACGTCACTGACACAAGACATATGCTCATTATCAGCGCTGGAGAAGACAGAAGACTTCCGTAAAAAGAGCGCGTTGTGTGTGACGTCTTCTTTTGCACATGCAGGCCGCTTTGAGGGCCATGAACCGTTCACACTAGGCTCTGTCCTATAACACAGAGCCTTAGCCAGCATTAAATGGTCCATAATCTGAGTGACTGCAACACAACTTTATGCTGACTGTCTGCCAAATTCTGTAGTGGTAGCTGTTGTGACATGATTCCCTCTGATGAGTTATGAGTGGACTCAAGCAGTGGAATCAGCCTCAAGTCTCACTTCACTAAATATGAAAAGTCTACCATAGAACTGTACAATCAGTAGCTGCTAGTATTTTGTTCTTCAAACATATCATCATTTACAGTATTCAAGCCTAATTATAAAGAACAGTATTTGATTGCAAAATGTTGCCTTAAATTTAAAAAACTTGTTGTTACCCATGTGTTGATTTTACTTC
>VUQR01031934.1:7184-19696 GCA_015108515.1 Hemichromis elongatus
TGTTAGATGTGTGTGTGTGTGTGTGTGTGTGTGTGTGTGTGTGTGTGTGTGTGTGTGTGTGTGTGTGTGTAACCTATCAGCTGTTTGAGGGGAGTTTTCTTGACTACACAAACCTAAATAAACTAAACAGGTTTGTTCTGCTTTGACAGATCAGTCATCCAAGCAGAAATTACTTCTAAATATTTTAGTTACACTGTTTTTTGTACATTTAACATGATGTTACAAAGTTTGCAGATGCATTAATAACAGTTTTTGTAACATAGTCTTGACTGTGTACTCACATACACACACGCATATTGATGCGCACTCAGAGCCCCTTTAAATTTAGATTGTGCATTTTATATAAGAACATGAGCAGTGCAATGAAATGATTGTTTTATGCTTTTATGTCAAAAACACAAGTCAGTTAAATGCAGTGGTCCTCAAAGTGTGGGGCGTGCTCCACTAGTGGGGCACAGAGTTGTGACAGGTGGGGCGCACATTACCTGGCAGAAAAGTCACATGGAACTAATGTTTAACATCGGAATCTCTTTTACGGCCGAACAAAGACATTCGTGGCAGTTATGTTAATAATATGAGCATCTGCTTAAAAGCTGCAGCTGCATGCATAAGTCGCAATATGTCGACAGCTTTATGGCAGTTATTAACTTGCATAAATGAAATGAAGATTGTTTGTTTAAAACAAAAATGACTGAAGGATTCATTGTGAATGCGTTTATTATCTAAATAAATTTGCAGCTCGGCTTTTCTGTCATTGTTTGTTTAGATGGGCGTGAAAATATTTCTTTGTGCCATGTGGGGAATGATGTCACAAGTTTGAGAACCACTGGTTAAATGTATGTAAATGTGCCCCGCACTGCTCCCCCTGGTGGATAGATGAGACATTACCACAGATTTTCCTAATTGCCATTTAGGGGGGTTACTGCTCATGGTTGCATCATTCACATCAGGGTGAGGGATATCGTTACAGTCACCCCTCACCCAGCAGTCAGTCAGGACCAATCACAGTCAGTGTGATTGGTCCTGACTGTCAGTGATAAGGCAGCTGTTTTAAGTTTCTGTTTTTACATCAATCACAGAGTCTTTCATAATCAACTGAAGCAGAGTTTTGATGCAACATTAGATTTGTTTGCATGAAGAAGCTTGCCCTGACCTTGTGATACCATCTAATGGCTTTTTTTCCCCAGGTGTGATTTTCCAGACTAATAAAGACGGTTCCCTTCCACCACATGTTATGTACAAAATTAGACAAAATTCCAGCTTAACAGAGAAGACCAATGAAATCAGACGGGCCTACTGGCGGCCTGGCCCCAACACTGGGGGGAAATTCTATTTCCTGTATGGCTTTGTTTGGATCCAAGGTAAGGAACTGAAATTCACTTACTTCCCCAGTGCTGAACATAGTGTTTATTTTTTAATATTGATATTTTACACATTTTACATTATATTTGATTTGTTTCCCTCCCGGTGTCTTGTGTGGTTTTTGTACAGTGAGTAGATGAACTGGACCCAAGGGCTGGCAGACTGATATCAGTGCACTGTTTGGTTTGTTTTATGAAGTAAAGGTAACATGCTTACCTTGCCTTGTGTCAGATTGGCATCCTGTGCAGGATGTGCCCTGCCTCTTGCCCTATGGCACATGGGATGGGTTTCAAACCCCCAGTAACCCTGACCTGGATAAGCAGATGGGATGGATGGAACGTGCTTACAGAGCTGCAGCAGTAGCATTTTCAGACTACAAATCAGATTTTATTTAGGTTGCTGAAAGCAGGGGGCCACTCGTCTGACACAGATGATGAAATCAGAGTCAGGACAGGATATGTCTGAACTACTGGTCCACAGGCAGCCAAAGCAGCGTATGGCTGTTTTTAGCCAACAGAGCTCACAGGGCCTGACGGGGTTGGATCATTATAAAATGACTAGAAGTTAAACATTCACGGTCACGTGTGTGGGAATGGAAGGAGAGGACCCAAATGCAGGACTGACAGGTTTATTAGGCAGAGGGCGTCCACCTCAGCTCTTCCTCCAGAAAGCAGAGTGGTCCCTGCTCCTACTCGTAGAAGTCTGCTGGTCCATTTCATGCCTTCGTGGCGCTCGTCATCCTGTAGGATAGAATGATATAGTAATACAATTTTATAGGATGTCATTCCTATGAAAACTGGTCACACTATAAGTGTCGTAGCCCTTTAATGGTCTCTGCTCTTTTTTAGCGCTCCCCAATCTTTTTTGCACAACAAACCGGTTTATGTCCAACAATATTTTCACGGACCGGCCTTTAAGGTGTCTCGGATAAATACAACAAAATAAAACCAGTACCAGTATCAAAAAAATGAAAATTTATTCATAACACACGGGAAAAGACCCAGGGAAACTGAATTAACGATAAAAACAAGAAATAATAATGATAAAAACCAATAAAGACCATGAAAACCATAAATTTCACACCTGAACCTGAACTCTCGCGGCCGCGTACCAAACGACTCACGGACCAGTACCGGTCCATGGCCCGGGGGTTGGGCACCGCTGCTCTTTTTTACTGCAATTTACATTAAAAGGAAACAATTGAAATGATTAGAATATTTCTACTTCAGTTCATCAGCCTGTTTAAAGAATGAGCCTTTGGCTGCTGTTTGTGACCCTCATTCATGACTCAGTACGAGTCACGTGGCGATGTCTAAGTCTGCACATGTTAACCTCTAAACTATCCTACGATTCATCTGACGTCTCTTTAGCCCTCATCCTTTATGTGGAGTACTGTCACTGAGCTTCCTATGAAAAATGTTTAAGCATAAATATAAAATAAAGGTTATATAATGAATATGTAATTTTACTGTACTGTATATTTCATCATGTGAAATTTAAACAAAATCCCAATTTTGTAAATTGATTAATTTGTAAATCACTGTGTTGAGTCACAACATCCTTTATTACTAAAGCCATCACTATCAGTACATAAATATGTACACATACATGTTGGAGAGAAACACGGAGCCTGCCTTGCTAGTTTTTACTTCTTTCCAGATATGATAGAGAGAGCTATCATCAACACGTTTGTGGGGCATGATGTGGTGGAGCCTGGTAACTACGTGCAGATGTTCCCGTATCCGTGCTACACCAGAGACGAGTAAGGACACACAACACTGCACTCGCAGAGTTTCATTTACTGTGATTCTGTTAATGTGATGATAATAAGCAAAGCAATGGCAAGTTATCATTTAGAGAGAGATGCAGAAGGAAAAAGGTTCATTTAAAAAACGATCATTTGGGATGAATTCCTCGTGTGTTACTGTGATCATCAGCTCATAGCCCGTCTTACTGTTTCCTTTGCAGCTTTCTCTTTGTGATTGAGCACATGATGCCTCTGTGCATGGTGATCTCCTGGGTTTACTCAGTGGCCATGATGATTCAGCACATTGTAGCTGAGAAAGAGCACAGGCTTAAAGAGGTGAGTGTTTGCCATCGTGATTGGTCCACATAACAGCGTCTTCACTCAAACATGACTGGGGATGGGAGAATAAAACTGGGAGATTTTAATAAAAGGAACAGTCCAAATGGTTCTGATGCGTCCTCATTTTTCCGATCTCATCATTTAGGGCTGTGTTGGGTATGTGTTAGTACCCAGAGGCGTAATATGTTGACCATTTGTCACCTGGCGTAAAATTTTAGGCTTCGGGAGTGAGAGCATGTTGTGTACCTGTAAGTAACCAGTGTCCCTGTCTCAGGTGATGAAGATGATGGGTTTGAACAATGCGGTCCACTGGGTGGCGTGGTTCATCACAGGCTTCGTCCAGCTGTCCATCTCTGTCACTGCTCTCACGGCCATTTTAAAGTATGGAAGGGTGTTGCTCCACAGCGATCCCTTCATCATCTGGCTCTTCCTTACCATTTATGCCGTGGCCACCATCATGTTCTGGTAAGACTTTGTAAGTTTGTCACTTCTGGCTCAGTGCCTCAGTGTCCACAGCTTAACAGCTAATGTTTATCACAGTTCAGACACTAGAACAGGAGGAGATGCTCTCACCACAGGCTGAAAGGTCAGTTTTGGACCATAGTTCCAATATATCTACTGGTGTGCATGAGATAAACTACTAAGTTTATGAATTGAAATGCTATGTAAGACTAGTAAAGCACGGTGCGTTCAAGACTAGGAAAAAAAAACAGGTATTCACAGTTTAAAAAACTAGGAAATTGTCAGTTAGCATTTCTGGGTACAGTGGAGAATGCATGGTTTCACTTTTAACTCTGACATCAGTTTAATATCTTTGAATAGTTGTTAAAGATCCTGCAGTGAATCTGCAATCAAATGTTATTTGATATTGTCTGGTCATTCTCACTGAAACTGAAACATAAGTAAACCTGGCAGCACTGTGAGCACAAAGCTCCACCCAGGCAGCCCTCTTTAGGTTTTAGGGAACGATAGTTTCATGTATCATTTCACTTTATTCTTTTAAAAAATCCTTTAAAGTTTGCAGTGCACGAAGAGTGCAGGCCTTTGTCAGTAAACCCAATTATAGTTTTTATTATTGGTTTATGCAGATAGTACATGTGTCGCATTTATTTCACATTTAAAGGTTAAGGTCAACCTGTTGTCCTTGAAGAAGAGGTCAAATGTGACATGATATTTAAATATTTATAAGGTTCTTTATTTGTTGACAACACACATGACTGTGAATATAAACTCTCCATCTATCAGTGCTTCATTTTAATTCAGAACTTTTCAAGGCATCGTATTCACAAACATAATGACATGATGAGATGCAAACCCTGCCAAAGAGTTACTTCATTACCTGAAGTAACTATTACCATATACCAAATAAAATGCCCGTTCTTTATCCTCGGGTCCTCTGCCAGAGGCCTGGGAGCCTGAGGGTCCTGCTCAGGATCTTAGCCGTTCCTAGGACTGCGCTCTTCTGGACAGAGATCTCTGATGTTGTTCCTGGGATCTGCTGGAGTCACTCTCCCTGTTTGGGGATCACTGCCCTGATTAGCACGGGGGGACCTTCACCCTCCACATCTATTTATACAGCGCCAACAACAACACTTGCTTTTATATTGTAAGTCTGACCCTAGAAATAAAAAGACAACAACAATTAGATGACCCCTATTAGTACGTGCTTTGGCGACAGTGGGAAGGAAAAACACCCTATTATTAAAAAAACCCACCAGCAGAACCAGGCTCAGGGAGGAACTCACATCTGCTGCTACTCGATGGAGGTTAGGGGACGAAGACAGGACGAAGACATGATATGGAAGAGAGACAGAGATTAATAATAACTAACAACTAAATGCAGAGAGGAGTGAGAAAGGTGACTGGAAAGGAAAAACCCAGTGCATCATGGGAATCCCCCGGCAGCCTACGTCTATTGCAGCATAACTAAGGGAGGATTCAGGGTCACCTGGTCCAGCCCTAACTATGTGCTTTATCAAAAAGGAAAGTTTTAAGCCTAATCTTAAAAGTAGAGATAGTGTCTGTCTCCTGAATCCAAACTGAAGCTGGTTCCATAGAAGAGGGGCCTGAAAACTGAAGGCTCTGCCTCCCATTCTACTTTTAAATACTCTAGGAACAACAAGTAAGCCTGCAGTGTGAGCGCAAAGTGCTCTGATAGGGTGATATGGTACTACAAGGTCATTAAGATAAGATGGGGCCTGATTATTTAAGACCTTGTATGTAGGGTCTACCTTACAATATAAGCTGGAGGTTTCTGCCAGATATGGAAAAACTGGTGTCTTGAGTTTTAATGTTAGTGAACTCGATTATAACCATCACAGAGTGACTGTTGTTTTTGTAAAATCGTTAACCTTGTCATCATATTCGGTGATTTTGCTGCACATTTCTATGTGTTTTTAAAAACGTGCGATGTGTAGAAAATGTCATGAAACAAATAAAAGTATCTATGCAACTTTGTTTCCAGTTTCTTGGTGTCGGTGATCTACTCCAAAGCTAAGCTGGCGTCTGCCTGCGGAGGAATCATCTATTTCCTCAGCTATGTCCCCTACATGTATGTGGCCATTAGGGAGGAGGTGGCTCACGACAAGATCACTGCCTTTGAGAAATGCATTGCTGTAAGGCATTTTACACTTTTTCCTTTTTCACCAATCAAAACTATTTGAATTTGTGGTGTGTTGGTAATATTTTCTTTATCAATTGTTCTGTGAAATCAGATAATCCACATTGTTTCCTCTCTTGTAGTCTCTGATGTCCACCACAGCTTTTGGCCTTGGCTCCAAGTATTTTGCTCTGTATGAGGTAGCAGGTGTCGGCATTCAGTGGCAGACCATAAGCCAGTCACCTGTGGAAGGCGATGACTTTAACCTGGGCCTGTCTATGATGATGCTCATTATTGATGCTGGAGTGTACGGTGTGCTGACCTGGTACATAGAGGCTGTGCATCCAGGTGTGAAACCCTTGCTCTCTTGGCTTTTCTCCCAACAAATGTTATTTAGAAATCTTCTGTTGATTAGATTGAAACAATTTTTCCCTCTCCAATAGGAATGTATGGGCTGCCGCGCCCATGGTACTTCCCACTGCAGAGGTCCTACTGGTTGGGCAGTGGCCGTGTCGAGACCTGGGATTGGCCTTGGTGTGGAGGTGGAGCTGCCCGGCTCAGTGTGATGGAGGAGGATCAGGCTTGTGCGATGGACCAACGGAGGAATGGTAAAGACAAACAACATGGTGCTCGAGGACAGGATACTCATATTCTATCAGTCAGCTTAAAAACACTGTAACACACACCATCCTAAACTGTAGTACATGGATACATATTTAGAGCTTACACAGGAACCTTTCCAGGTTTGCATGTTTGACCAGGATTATGTATCAAGATTGACCCATGAGACCGTTCAGTTCATAATGACATGAAGCCACGCCCCTTTTATTTCCATATTTGTCCCAGGTTACTAACAGTGGTGGGTTCAAATCCCCATGATGCCGGCGTCTTTTTGTGTGGTTTTTCCCCCTGTGGTCACGACTCCCTGTTTCATGCGATAGATTACTTTACTGTTTTGTCTTCCTCTCAGTGCTTTAACAGAAGAAGAGGAATTAGTAATGGAGAGAAACGGAACACTTTTTAAATCTATAGTTTTTAAAATGATTCAGATTTTGTTCATACTGCTTTTTCCTCTGTGTCATTTTAACTCCAGAGGAGATCCGCGGGATAGAGGAGGAGCCCAACCACCTCCCCCTGGTGGTGTGTATAGACAAACTAACCAAGGTGTACAAGACAGGCAGTAAACTGGCCCTGAACAAACTGAGCCTCAACCTCCATGAAAACCAGGTGGTTTCCTTCTTGGGACACAATGGAGCTGGGAAGACCACTACAATGTGAGAGGCAGCGTGCAACACACGAGACTAGCGCTCAGCAGCATTTAGGGATGGGTATCATTGAGGTTTTATCCAATACCAGTGCCAAACCGCTACTTTTGAAATGGTGCCGGTGCTTAAACAGTGCTCGAACAGGTGCTTAAACAATGGAGAACACAAATGTTATCCTAAAACCTGTCATGTTTAGCTGTTTTTTTGTAAAAAGATAACTATGTTGGCCATTTCTGCAGCTATAGGGCATATATGGTATCACTCTTGACACTTTTTCTTTGGTCATTTGAGCCTTTTTGGCCGGGGTGAAGGGAGTATCTGCCATCAAACAAGAAGACAGCCGCATGTAACCACGATGGTGTTTGCTAGTTCACCTTACATGCATTAATTTAATAACGTGGTTAGCCTACTCAATGTAAATTACACATGAACAACATTAAACTGCTGCTGCCATCATCATCCGTCATCGTTCCTGCTACACTGGCAGGGCTCGGGCCAGGACTCTCCTCCTCGGGTTTTTGGGGGATGTTGCTAATACCGGGTGCGATAACAGGCACCACACCCGCAGTAGATGTGCTCGGTGTGAGGTCTGGCAGCAAGCTATCACAACGGTGCTTTTAAAAAAACGCTATGCGTCGCCAGGTGTTTCATCAGATTGGAGGTGTTACCTCCTTTGCACAGTATCACCTTAAAGCACTTGTTGTTGCTGAGTTTGCATCTTTTGCTGTGAAGTACAGCCAGACTTTGGACCGCTTCGCCTTGGACATTTTTAATCTGTAGCGCTGCTCTAAAAGAACGTACGTACCTGGGCCCGCCTACTATCCTTGGAAAGCTAAAACGATTGGCTAGAATCCAAAGTGTATGACATCTCAGAAAAATAAAGCACTGAAATGTGCACTGCTTTTGGGTCTGGTTACTACCGTTTATGTCAGAACCTATCGGTACCCATCCCTAGCAGTAATGGTTTTCATTCTGCAGCTATGGCACGCTGACCCTTCTAAACTACAGTTTACTCTTGCATGTTTTTTGAGATCAGACTGAGACATACAGGTTTTATATATAATGAAATATAAAAATGGCCATTATTTGTTCTTAAATGTTCGGTCTGCTGTAGCTACACAAATAAAATAAAAACAAATAAGAAAATGAAATGGAAAAATGATATTTTTTACCGTTATTAATCATAAAGATTAATAAAATAAAAGAAGCAACAAATCCTGTTTTATTTACTGTTCACCAGCATCACTCTGACCTGTAGTCTAAACTCTGCGTTCATAGGTCCATCCTGACAGGATTGTTCCCGCCCACATCCGGCTCTGCCACAATTTACGGCCACGATATCCGCACTGAGATGGAGCGAATTCGACAGAACCTTGGGATGTGTCCGCAGCACAACGTCCTGTTTGACAAGCTGAGTGTGGAGGAGCATCTTTGGTTCTACTCTCGACTCAAAGGCATGGCTGAAGAAGACATCTGCAAGGAGATGGACAAGTGAGTGCAAGGCAGCCGCGTTTATTAAATTCAATTCAGTTTTATTTACATAGCACCAAATTACAACAGCAGTTGCCCTGAGACACCTTATATTGTCAGATAAAGAGCCTAGACTGGTAATTCAAACTGTGCTTATAAAGGCACCGAGGTCACCAGCACAGACTGAATCCCGTTAAGTTGTGGGGAGTCAGTAGGGGTCAGTAGGGGGAATAACCTCACAACGTTACATTCATACTAAAGTGCTGTTCTTTCATGTAATCCATGTCACCTAGGATGGTTTCACATGGAGTACTTCTGTGTTGTAGTCATTCAGTAAGTAGCACAAATACTTACTGTGTGCTGAATTGTATTGCCCGTCTCCAAAAGTACAATGTAGACTCATACTGCAGACCTGATCATGTAAGGAAATCATCAGTGGGCTCAGGAGGAAGGGGCACAAGGTCAGATGAAAACCAAGCACTGCTTTCTCTGTTTGTGTACGTGTGCACAGGATGATTGTTGACCTGGAGCTGTCCAATAAGCGTCACAGCTTGGTGCAGACATTGTCTGGTGGGATGAAGAGAAAGTTGTCTGTGGCCATTGCCTTTGTTGGTGGTTCCAGGGCCGTCATCCTGGACGAACCGACCGCAGGCGTGGACCCCTACGCCCGCCGAGCCATCTGGGATCTCATTCTCAAGTACAAACAAGGTGAGTGCAGAGCGCCTTGCTTTTGGGGAATCCTTTTTCAAAGATCTCTGTGGAGCCCAGAATGTTTCAGACTGTGAGACATGACATCGATCCAGGCATTTAATCCTCACCAGAGATGTTTAAGTGTTGTTCAGTCTGTTTGTATTTCTTGTATGGACGCAGAGGTATGTTGTATGTTGCAGAGGCACTCTCTATCCTTGTTTGATGTCCTGCTTGGTAAGTGTAACCTAAACCCCCTCCTACACATGTGTGTATCACTCCTCTGCCTTAGGACGCACAATCCTGCTGTCTACCCACCACATGGATGAAGCAGACCTTCTGGGAGATCGCATTGCCATCATCTCGCATGGGAAACTCAAATGCTGTGGTTCTCCACTCTTTCTCAAGAGCACTTATGGAGATGGTTACAAGCTGACACTGGTCAAAAAGCAGAGCGAAGGCCGAGGTGTGTGTGTGTGTGTGTGTGTGTGTGTATGTATGTAGTAGTGTTTTTATTTCCTGCACCTGTGATGCTGTCATCTACACAACATGTGCAGATTGACACGAAGAGGTTTAGCAGAGCCCCATAATGACACATATGGTCATTATTTATTAATGCACGCATGCACTTGTAAACACAGAAGCCAATTATATACACTGTATACACTGTTTGTCTACTGTATGATTTGTACATTTGTAATTTGCGATTTTATTGGTTTTATTTGACATCAGATGTCGAGTGAAAGGAGGAAATATGTACAGCCTTTCTCTATATTTTGGTGAATTACAGTAAAAATTACTTACTGTATATCCAGCATGAATAAAAGTGATATAATTTATGAGGTGAGAGTTCAGTCTTAGGAGCATCTTATAAGTGATATCCATTTTATTCAGTGTAAGTGTGTAGTTGAACTACACACAACAGAAAGATGTTAGAAGCAGAGCAGCAACATTATTATTAAAGCTTCAACCAGAACTGCTTGTAATAGAAAGGCAAACAAAACCACACAACCAGAAGAGCCCAACACTACGCAAAAATAACAACATCTACCCCCCACACACACCACCATGCAAACACCTCCTTAAATCTTCATGTTTTGTGTTTTTCTTCTTTCGATGCTAAGGCCAGGCCAGCCAGTCCCAGCCTCCGTCTCTGTCTCCATCCTCCTCTCTGTCACCTTGCTCAGAAGTTCAGGTCACCCAGTTCATTCGTCAATTTGTGGCATCCTGTCTGCTGGTGTCCGACTCCAACACCGAGCTGTCCTACGTGCTGCCTTCTGAGGCTGTCAAGAAAGGCTGTTTTGAGAGGCTGTTTCAGGTACATTTACACAAGCAAACAAAACTCTTCTGTAGTTTGTAAACAGTAAATGACAGCAGGTACTTGGATTCAACACAAAGACATAAACACAGAGCGTGGACCAGACGAAGCGTCAGAATCAGCGAGATGTCGGCTTTCAGCCGACAGCTAGCAGATCCTGATGCTTCGTCGGATCCGCGCTCTGTGTTTATGTCTTTTTAGCGATAGTTCCTGAGCTGCAGGTTTCATCACTCTCTCACCAAAACTCACTGAACCAGCAGCAAGAGAAGATCCAAACTATGCTTCACATTTGATAAACATCGTCATGAATTCACTCTGACTTTTACTGTTTTGCTTCCACCACGATAAAAACTTCCTGCACATCTTTCTTTCTCTCTCTCTCTCTCGCTCTCTCTCTCTCTCTCTCTCTCTCTCTCTCTCTTTCTGTGTGTACTTCAAGAACGGTTTTACATCTCAAATTTCTGTTTTCTGCATTATTCGTTCGCTTATTACTCACAACTCATATACTGAGCTGTCGGCCACTGTTTTGTTTTTTTTCCAAAAATGACCTCTGACAAGAAAACACAGGGAGAGTTGTTGTCCCGGCCAGTCTTGGCCTTGGGTAGCTACATGAAGGAGATGGTTGTTTGGGCACAAACAACTGCATCCAATTTCACAGTTGGTCTAAATGTCCATCACTGGTCACCAGGTCTATCAAGTCCCATTGCAGAGCCGTGAGCATCTCCAAGATCTTCTCCATGTTGCATTCAATAAACACAGTCTGAATCCTCACAGCTTGGTCATCGTCAATCGTGTTGGCTAGCTTTGTGGGGTTTTGAACAGCTGTAACCGCTTTCTTTGTTCTTCGATAAGCCAGGTCCAAGCTAGCTCTGGTCAGCCACAACTCTGTTATCATTAGTTCAGAACAGGTAGATCTCATTTAATGTCCTCCATCGAGAGTGTCACCAGGCACACAACTGACCATCGTATATCTGGCAGCAAACATCTCTGCAGGACAAACGGCGTCTCCCGAGCTCAGGCTATTGCAAGAAAGCAGTCCAACATATTTAATATGGACCTTGAAGGACATATACTGGTGTAAAATGACTCCTAGGTTCCTCACAGTGTTACTGGAGGCCAAGTAATGCCATCTAGAGTAGAATCTGGTTAGATACCATGTTTTTAGGATTTTCAGTGCCAAGTACAATAAGCTCAGTTTTACCAGAATTTAAAAGCAGGAAATTAGTTGTCTTAACCAGGTTCAGGTTAAGACAAGCCTGACATTTACCTAAATGGTGTATGTCATCTGGCTTTAAGTATATGGAAGAAAAATCTAGAAAAATGTCAAAGATAAAACAGTTTGACAGACATAAACTAGCACCTGCCCTGAATAGCACCTGACATAGGACTACATGCACCTTCAGCCCTTCACTTGACCAATCTACTGTTTGCTGAAGTCTTATCAATCAATAGAGACCTTTATTTGTCACATGCAAGTTGCCCTGCAGTGAAATTGGACCCCCACCCCCCCCACCCCCCCCCCACCTTACATACACAACAAAGACATCACATGGGGAGACAGGTCGGAGACCGGTAGTATTATGGAAAAACACTGAAATGTACAATGCAATGAGCAAGTCTAGGAGGGGAAAAAAGAGACCTCTACTCATGCTGGGCTCCTATGGGAGGTCAGCATGAGAACAGAAAACAAAAAACTCCTCGCACAAAGAGAACACAAATGTTCAC
>VUQR01031935.1:0-24612 GCA_015108515.1 Hemichromis elongatus
TGCAAAGTTCTCTACAGGATCCACTACACAAACGCTAGACTTGCAAAAATTTACTTTTCTGTCAGTGATGCATGTGGCAGATGTAATTGGTCTCCTGCTAATCATGTGCACGTGTTCTGGTCGTGCTCTAAATTGGGATCATTCTGGTCGTATGTTTTTGAAACACTAGGTATGGCTTATAATTGTACCCTTACACCTAACCCTTTGTCTGCTATTTTTGGCATCCCCTCTGCTAAGGACCTTCCCATGGTGTTAAAACGGGCCCTGGCTTTCACCACTTTATTGGCCAGAAAGATAATTTTACTCAATTGGAGGCTTGCCCACCCCCCTTCACATGTACGCTGGATACGTGAAGTGCTTTATAACCTGAAACTGGAAAAACTTAGGTTTTCGATTAGGGGTTCTGTGAAATCATTCCATACAACTTGGGATCCCTTTCTACGATACACAGAATCTCTCAACCTTCCCCACGTGAATGACTGAAAAAGCCCCATTTATTATTAGCATTATTATTAGTATTATTTTTTTTGTTTGTTTTTTTTTTGTTTTGTTTTGTTTCTTTAATGTACGTGTTGATTGGACCCACTTTGGGGGGGTGGGGGGGTGGATGACATACATTTATGACGAACCAATACCATCTTCTTTGATGTATATTATGTATGTCTGTTAATGTTCAAAATGTTCAATAAACAAAGTTGGAAAAAAAACAAAACAATGCGCCGGCTGAATGTCCAGAAGGTGGCGCCACAGGCATTCGAGTTTATATTAGAGCTCAGTCTTGTGAAAATCTATGCGACTTTCATCACCGTCTTTTAAACTTGCAAAGAGCGACGCAGTGCCGGAGAACAGTTAAATGCACGGATGGAAAACTAAAAATCCAAATCACAGTCACTTATAAAGCTGTTTAATTTAGTAGCTATCAAAAGTAATCTTTCTACTTTTTTTTTCTCAAAGAACCTATTTTTAAATCGAAGCTATGCGTCCTCTACACAGTGAACGCACACACACACACACACACACACACACACACACACACTGGATACTAGCGTGTAAACCCCTCCCATCCGCGGAAGATAGCGGATGATGCACACTTTGCGCCCGGCTGAACACAGAGTGCGCACCAACATCCAGCCATCCATACATCCACACGCACAGGCTCACGTCTACTGTAGGATCCTGTTCTGTGCAAAGTGGAAATGGAGCTGAAGTAGGCGCAGCGCTCTGGAATGCCAGCAGCACCTCCCGCTTTGGATTTCTGAACTTTATGCGCACAAACTGACGCACGAGAGAAAATGTGGAGCTGTACGAAGCTGCTGGCCTGTCTGCTGATTCTGTGTAAAAATGCGTCCTCACAGAGCAAGGTAAGAAAAGCCCTGGAGCACTTTACTTTGTGGGACTTTTCTGCACGTTTTCAAATCAAATTCTAACAGCGCTCATTCTGTGCTCATGCGCACCTCTTACTGTGTTCCATTTCACGGAGCCACTCCGTCAGACAAATAAGTGGCTGTGCCAGTACTCCGAATAAACCCCCCCGAGCCGGAGCTTAAATTTCCTGTCTAAGGTCGGCAGATGGTTCGGATTCTGTGTCATTGTTTGTGACTAGAGGTAATCCTCCCAATGAGGGTTTTTGTGCGACAACTAACCATAGGTGCCTGTAATGACACCTCCAGTGCGCTCAGGACTGTGGCAGCAGAGTGTGGGAGAGATGGCACTCAGTGGGGTAACGGTAATATCTGGCTGCCGTGTTTGTACAGCTGCTGGACTACAGTAAGCCCTCACTCTCCCTCAGCTTAATCCAGCTACACACACACACACACACACACACACACACACACACACACACACACACACACACAGCCAGAAGATAAAACATATGTTCAGTATGCCTGTAGACCAGAGGCACTATTGTTTCTGGTTGTGTGTGTGAGAGAGAGAGGGACTGTCAACAGTTGTCTGCTGCTGATTCTATCAGGGTGGCCCCTTTAGCACCAGTGTAGGTCAGTGAAGAGTAAAGCCCATTATTAGTACAATGGTACATGCATAGCAGCAGTCCAGGGTGTAACATTGGGAGAAGCAGTACTGGCAACACTTTCCTGAGTTCCAGTGAAGAGGAGTGATAATGTTGCCATCAGTGCTTTCAACTTTATGTCACGTTGCACCATTTCAATACACAACGGCAGCAACATAAACATGTTTTTTCCAAATGACCATAGAACCTGTCTAACATTTGAAGCATAGCCTCTGAAACTTTCATATTGATTTTAAAGCTGAAGAAAGCCTGCAGCTAGATGAGCAGAAACTCCAAAGCAGTGTACTCATTTTGGAACTTCCAACAGTACATGTAAGTGGAATGAGCAGGCATCTGCATACTTGTGGCAAAATGTATAAATTTGGTAATAGCTGATACAACCCACAATACTTGGTCAAAACCTGTGTTTTGTTTCAGTCAGTAACCAATGAACAACCACTGTGGATGAAAAATTGAGCCAATAAGGAAGAGCGCAAACCTGCTGTTCCTCTAATGGACTTGAGTTTAGTTCCAAAAGCAGGTCAGTCCCCATGGACTACCAGGACCTAGTGATCACATGGACACGTCTGACACCTGGGACATTTCTCACTTTATACCAGCTGCACTGATAATGATGTTTTTATACAAAGGCTCAAAGTTGGAGGTATTGTCACTTTGATTGACAGGTGTGTCAGGAGTCGGTGAAGACAGTCTGTTAAATCTCACTTTTCATCATTCCAGTCACTCAGCCGGTCTTCTTGGTTGTGTTTGTGCTTTAGAGCAATTTAATGGAACTATCTGACGAAACTGATGCGGTGCGGTGAAGCAATGACCATCCAAGAACTCTGTGCTTCAACTCTGTGCTTCAGGGACATAGTCCCCCACGTCTAAATACTGAAATTTCTGGAAAAAAAAATATTCTCAGGCTTGCTCAGAAAACATTAAAAAAAAAACAGCCAAAATGCTGGTGTTGAAACTTTAAAATGTGTTGTCCAATTATAATAACGTCGACTGGATGTTACAGTGGAATCGGTCGCTGTAGTGCTGTGACATTACACTGGCTTTTGAATTTCCTCCTTCCCCTCATCCAAACTTGGCGTTTTTGTGGCCAGAAATGTGAATGGATGGCTAAGTTATCAGCTAACACAAGAAAGCTTAATCTACAAGATTCATTTATAGACTGCATGTGTACCTCAGACATACTCAGATGCCTACCAATAAGTGCTAGAATACACAAAATAGTGAGTCCAACCCCCAAATAGCACTCATAGGTGTGCTTAGTTTTACAGGCGATTTACAAACGTTGCACTATTTTCTTACCACAGGTGCAGTCAGTTCATTCCAATGTCGAGCACCAAAAACAAGACTTGCTGTTTTCGGCATTACGTATATCGGTGCAATTAGCAGTAAATTCCATGACACTGGTGTTAATAAAGCAGTTTGCATACTTGATTTAAATATTTCCCTCGCTATATTTTGCTCCTTGCGAAAGGAACTCCTGGAAATATGCAAATATGGAAATGCAACAGGGTCAGGTGCATATATGAAAGTTCCCACCTCTTCCTATTCCTCTTGTAACTGTGCTCTCTTTGTAACTTTTTGTACTGAACTTTTTTTTCTTTGCTTTTTTTTTGCAAAAACCCAGTTTGCACTGACTCCACTGTCTGGGCCAGCGCCTTTATGTGTGGAGTTTGAATGTTCTTCCCAGTCACGGCCCTAAAAGCGCATATGCAATTCCTCAAGTGGTCACTTGAGGAATTGCAGTGTTTTTTAGCATTCCCTTGCTGCTTGGATAACAAAGAGCTGCCTTTGTAGCAATAGTTTTTATGATTTATCCTCTAAGTAAGGTTATTTAAATTGTAAGTGGACTGATTATTATACAGCAATATTCACCCATTCATACAAGCACGATTTCTACACTTTCTAACATTCAAACTAAACTTAGTATCTTGCCCAAGAATATTTGGCATGCAGATTTGGGTAGCTAGGGACTGAATCAGCAACGTTCCAGTGAGTACCGGTAGATGACCTGCTCTACCACCTGAGCTACAGCCGCCCCCCACTCCTCAACAATTTCACGTCAAAACTAGAAAATGATGGAGATTTATAATATCTACACAAACAAGACACGGTCAATTTCACAGAAACTTGATGCCATGTATTTATTATTTTAGCTCTACATTAATGTCAAGTCATGTCTCGTGCAGCAGCAATGTCATGGCTGACTCCTTGTTACTGTAGTCAGACTGGTACCTTCAATAAGAGAGTAAGCTTGCTCAGAAGGAGGGCAACGAGGGCACCACGGGGTGGCGTGGGAACCGGCATATGCACCTGCTTTTTATTTTGGTTGTAAACAAACCTGAGGACAATCAGGACAAGGTCAACTAGGGGGTAGGGAGGAATAAAGAGCAGAGTGGAGTGCTGAGCCCGCCTCAGCGAGCTAGCCGTGGCGGTCTGTGCCGTTTAGACAGTCGCAGAGACAGGGCCTGATTAAATATTTATGGACTTGCAGGTGCTGCAGTTTCCTTGTAGTCTTCAAATGTGCATGAAATGACATTTCTTTCATGCTTTGTTATGCCAACACGACTTCATTTAATTGGGGGGTGTCACATGGAGGTTGATGAAGAGTCAACATTATCAGTCTGTAGACAGTCAGGTCTCTGTTTGTGGATAAAACAAAGCTGTGGGAAATGAGAGACCCATATGTCTGTCACACGGAGGCTGAAGAAAACCTATTCTCCCCATGACTGGCTCATCCTGTGCAGCTCCGTGCTTTATAAGAATTGGATTAAGATGTGATTCTGCTTGGTACACATGGTTCTCTTATTATTGTCCCTTTTCTTAACCTTCTAGGACCTGGTACCACATATGTGGACATCACATTTTGGGTTGTCTAGACCACAATACTAAATTTTGCTCTACAAGGTCCTGATATCTGTATCCATACTTTGTTACAGAAGCTATATCCATCATACAGTTAATTGTCTGGACACCTACAGCAGGAAGGAGTCTTAAAACCCCAGAAATGACGTGACTTTTTGGTCGATGTGATATCCTCGTGTTGGCGTTGTTCCCAGATCATCATAATTAATGTTTTTCCAGGGTCAACATTCCAAGTGACCAATCACCTGCGACTTCGAAAGACTCACCTTCAAACTAACCCCGACTATCATTTCCTAACCCTAACCCTTTTGATTCATAGATTCAGCACACAACCATTAGTGTAGGCCTCTTGTTCACATTGTCTTCACTTATGTTTGTAAAGTGATCACAGAAGCTACTGCAATTTTGCGTGACAACATTTGTTTTTGTAAGGCGGATATTTTTCAAAGTCGCAAAAGTATGACATCACAAGAAGGTGATTGGTCACTTGGAATGTTGACCCTGGAAAAACATTAATTATGATGATCTGGGAACAACGCCAACACGAGGATACCACATCGTCTGTGACTTTTTAGCACTTTTCACTCATCTGGATCATAAACTCCACTTTTAAACTGTGAAGTTGTTGAGAACCTTTAACTTCACACTGACACACTGACTAGGGGAGGACAGCGGTGGTGATGTTAAAGTCACGTGACCTTGGTTTTGTTCCTTTCACTTTTGTGTAAATGCAGGTATTTATAGAAGAGATGCCAAATATGAACAAATCCTACAAATGGTAGTACTAGTTGTGTAGAGGAATGGCCCAATCCAGCTTTCTCTGATTCCAATCTAATAACAACACCTTTGCTGTCGATGCCCAGTACGGATTTGATATCAGTGTTTAATCATCTCTATCCCATAATAAATCAGTCAATGATAATATATTTGCACTGGTCTTATTTCACATCAAAGCAGAGTTATTAGGCTACAAATGGCTGGGATTTACAGTCGCTGTGGTTTCTCCTGTTTTAGCGAAGTGAAATAGTATTTAATCACATTGACAGCTATGCATTATGTTACAGTAAGTATATTAAAAGCTTACCAACAAGTTTGGCACTGTATAACTATCCTGACTTTTTAGATAAGGTCTCTGAGAGACTAATCGTAACAAGACTAAAACTCATCCACGGTCATGCTTGGATCTTTTGATTTTAGCACATTTTAACAACAGTTTGGTGACAAGTCAAAAACTTTCACAAACACACAAACAGAAGATGTTGATGTTGCAGTGTGAAATACCTGTAAACTGCTGTCCCTCGACTGTTAGCTTCCTCTATGCTACGTTAACTCTGCTGTTAGTTGCTGCAGAATAAAGACAAAACAATATAAAACTAAATTCATTGTCCCCATCAAGTATCGGACTGATATCTCATTTAAATATCCGATCTGCACATCTCCAGGTTTTTGACGGTCATTTCCAGTTTTGATGCTAAGCTAACTAGTGGCTAATTCTAATTTTTCAATTAAAATTTGAGTTGCTTAACGTTAGCTTGACCATATTTACTGTTGTTGAAGAATTGAGTGGAAATTTGTTCACTGTGAGGGCACACCGCTAAACCAAGGGTGCAGGTTACAAAAGAGCTTTACTTCAATTTGAAAGTCAGAATTTGTGGGAACAGTTATGATGGTCATGTAAAATTAACATTCACATTAATACCACCAAAGTGTTGCATTTTTTTTCACTTTTAAATCAGTTTGTTGAACAAATGGCTTTAAAATAGAGTAGATTGTCTCTGAACACTGATGGAATTTGCAGCTTTTGACGGCTCCAGTAAACATCTGGGGTGAGAAATCATCTGGAGAAAAGGCTTTGGCAACAGCAGTCATTCCACTCATGCTTGGAGTCACGAAGCAGACACTAATAATTAGGGAAGTGTGTCTTTGTACTTGTGAAGTTACTGCGCTAGTGCCACACTGACAGATTGATTTGCATCTGTAAGATTTCCGCAGATTTGTGCCCTTAAAAACAGACAAAATAATTAAGTGTAATAAAATAATTACTACTTTTCTGAGCTTTTGTAATATGATGGTAGCTAGAACGAAACTCATGAAAGAATATATGTGTCAGTCTTTCAGTAGAGTAGAGTGTTATCTGGTCGGATACACGGATCCAGCAGGAATGTAGATGTGTACCTCTAAAAGCTGTGAGTGCTTTTGTGCTGAGCTAATTAACACCTGCGTGCTAATGCTGGTAGTTTTGTCTGAATGAGCGACTTCGAGGTTCATCTCCAGACTGAAGGCTTTAATAAACATACCAAGTTAATCTTTGTATTGGCTCAGTAAGACAGTGTGTCTTCAGTACTGCTAATTAGATTAAAAATCAGGTTGGATTGGAAGGTGGATCACACTTTGGGTCTTGAATAGCCTTGAAAGGAGATGATGAGCATTTTAAAGGGATAGTTCATGCTATAAATCCTGGAGGGTTGGTTAGACTTCACTGTGGGCATTTGTGGGAAAATGGTTCCAAAGAAAGACAGAGTGCTGATGTTTGGGTTTGAGGGAGGATAAAAGATGCAGCTGAACATACTGTACCTGCAATGCCTGCCTTCATCACTACACAGTTGTCCCAGTGATTAGCAGCTGGCCGATCTCTAAAAGGGGAGGATATCCTTGTTTATACGGGCACAGCTGCAGATACAACAGACTGGTGCTACCGAAATACTGACTTAAACTCTGTGGCTAATGAATGCGGCAGCCTTTTGTGTAGCACGTTGTGTGTTTTAAACAATCCCGAGCACAATTGGGGTTTTGCTTCATCACTGTCAGGGCACGTTAGCTGTTAACGGCTGCAGCAGTTGATCTAATAGAGCTCCTTGCAGTGTGCAGGCTCTTTTCCTCCCATTGTGCAGACATGAGTTCACATTTGAGCCGTGTTCTTTTTGACCTCAAACTTGACTGCACTTGATAGGTCAAGGCCAAAGACTTGGAGCTCAAAGCATGCGTTAAATGCGCTGTACTCTTAATTATTAGCACTGTTAATTGTGTTGGCTGTTCCCATGCTGATAGGTCAGCTTGGCATGGGATGCTGGATGGTTAGTTAGGCATATAGGCACATCTGATTTGACAGATGGAGGAAGCAGCTGCTCTGCTCTGAAAAAAGCCCGCAAGATAATGACGTAGTCCGTCTTGACTTTAAACAAAGCACCAAAGTCAATCTTGCTGAATTTCTCTTGACTTCTCCACCTTAAAGAAACCTAAGCTGATGTTGCTATGCAGCGGTTGGTGTTTGGCTGAGGTTGAACAATGCAGCTCAGCGGGGCCATAGGCAGAGCCCCTGCTAAAGGAGTTTAATCTGCTAATCCATTCTATTTTCATGTGGATGTGTGATTTGTCAGCCTGGTGCCTTTACACTTGACATGGGTCAGGATTACCTGGGCTCTGCACACGGGGGTCCTGCCCCATATCAGTACGTGTACTGTAGAGTAGGCTAAATCACCCCCCCACACACACCCCGACCCCAAAACGAAACACCCTCTACATCTTTCCCATCACTCGGCCTGCATTCCTTCACTAATGAGCCCCCACCGCCACCTTTACCACTAACCCTCTTTGCCATCACTAAGCCTGCGGCTGCACTACAAAAAGACTTCAAAAGCTGTGCTTAGACCAGGCTAAACAGACACATATGCAATAATATACCATCAGCCACAATATTATTGTTTTTATTTAAATAGTTGACTGGCTGTGTTTTATATTATAGCAAGTGGCAGAATAATCAGTGGATATAGTTAAATATTTACTGAAATGAAATGTAACTCTTCACTAAATAGCTCACAGTCCTATTTGCATGTACAGATGAGGAAAAACAAATGTGCACGTTGTTTTCATGTTGCTAGCCTGCTGATTCCATACAGTCCTACCATAAAAGAGAGAGCAGCCAGGTCTGCAGGTCTTTCTCAGTGACCTGCACCCAGTCAGATGCAAATAATGGAAATGCTAACAAATGAATACATGAACTGTCTGCCACCAAACCAGTAATCATCTGTATTCACATTAAACATATTAGCTTAGTCAAAGGAGAGAGAGACAGAATCCCGACTCATCTACACAGTCAACATGAACATTATAGTGAGCCATCCGCACAAGTGATTTCACAAGCAGCAGGCTCTTTAATTTAAACATTTTGCTATATGTTGAGTATTTCAATAACACATTGTGATATATTGTCGCCTTTTTATACTTCATCCATATCTGTTCTATCAGCAATTCTTGGTGCTGAAAATGGGACTGTGAAGCAGACAGAGTAAACAGCGCTGTCATTCAAACGAATGCTAACCCTCACAAGTACTTTCAGTGTGCGGCGGTCCTCTGTGGGAAAGTGAGCCGCTGTAGCCACATAAGAATCCACAGCACATGACATTCTCACCAAACAGTTAATGCAACAAACTGTCCTCACCTTTCCACTTCACTTTCTCCGGGTCCAACTTTGACTGTGAAAAATTGTCACATTAAAAAATAAAGAGTCTCACATCTGGGTTCCAGTGTGTGTCCAATTAAAAGCCCTTGTTTTTCCACAATGTTGTATAAATGTGGGAGCTGGATTATGTTATTTCAGTTCTCTTGAATTGTGAACTTTACATTGAACTTTATATTTCTATATCCGAGGAGGGTGGTGCATGAGAAGCTATGTTGTGGCAATTCCAGTAGTCCATTAAACATCTACATTACACCAGTAATGCATACACAATATATACAGTTATGAGGCGGCTTTTGTCACATTTACATCTGACATTTAAAGACAAAGTAAATGTATCATAATATAAGTCTCTATGCAAGAGAACTATTTTTGTGCTTCCCTTTGATTTAGCAGCATGCTGCTGGATGTTGCACCATGCACAACAATAAACACATAAGGTCAGATATAAGGTGTAACACTTTAAACAAAGACTTTCATTGAATGAGTTTTTCAAATATCTCTGAAAGCTTCTAAGATCAAATGGTCACTGCTTAGAAGAGAGTCACTAAACTGCACAGATGCTGGCTGGTAAGGTCCTAGGATCAAATCCTTCCTCCAAGCTTCAGTCATGTGAGGGCTGAGCCACAGCTCATTAATGAAGAATCTCAGCAAAGTGATCCCACATGTGCACCTGTCCTGGGATTTAGAGCAGACCCTAAATCTCTCTAGAGAGGGATGACAGGCCGGACCTCCTCCAACACATGATCCCAACAGTAAGGACTTTCAATTTTGACTGAAAAAACAATTGTGCAGAGGGAGAAACAATTTTATTAACCAAAGCGAGAAAAAAAATCATTAGAATTGAGACATGTGAAAATGCTGCAATTTAGTGGTGCAGTAGGCAGGATTTTCATTCTGCTAGTAATAAAGAAACAGATTATAACAGCTGTCAAGCATCAGCTAACAGCTTATAGTCCACTGTACATGTGAATATCGCGAAAGTAGCATTAATTAATTAGAAGTTACAAGCACCCAATGCTAGATACATACCTAGCTTACTTAAATAAAGAAAAATAATCAGCATTTGTTTACTGTTATCATACAATGTGTTTTACAATTTAACACTGTGAGTCTTGGTCTCACATTGTTGCTTTGTGTCATTTTTATATGTTTTACTGAAGGCTAAAATCAGTAGCACAATGTTAACTGATAAAGCTGTAAATTTGAGTGAATTAACTGACTTTATCTGACTCTATATGAAGCTTGCAATCCCTCTGTGTTTGCAGGCAATCTGGTGTTAACGGACATTAGGCAGAAAGACAGCTTGTTTGCATCACTTAACAACAAAGCAGCTATAATGGACAGTTTGAAAAGATGTCAGTCTTCTGAATTAGCAGGCTCCTGACCGTGAAACAAGGCATGACTGAACACTATGGAGAAATTTCTTAGTCCAAGAACTGAGTTTCACCTTGAGAACTCAGACTGCCAAGTTACCATCATCACCTGAACGTTTCATCAAATATCCAGTAAATCTGAAGATGAACTCTAGTGTGAAAGGTTTCTCCACCTCATGTCAACTTGCACATGCCTCATGTTGAAAATGTCTGCTCAGACCGCCGTGTTTTGCTTCTTCTTTTATAAGTAAGCCGTGGCATGCCAGAGGCCTTGGCATCATGCTTGGCAGCAACGGGCCAGCTGGTGATGCAGCTGAATGATTTATGTTCGTCTCGGAAGGCTTCCTGTGATTCACAGACGTTCAAACTCCAAAGAAGGGAAACATGCGGTTATTTTTCAAGTTGAATTTCCTTCCCTTCCTTTTGTTTCCCTGTATTAAAAAAATCATTTATTACTCATTAGAATCCAGCAGGGATTAAACTAACAGAATAGATGACTGGAAAAACTGTGGATTCCCTGGTAGAGGAAGGAACAGTAATGCTCAACATGTGCCTTGAAAATTCAATCCAGTTTTATTTATACAGCGCTATAATCACAGCAACAATTGCCTCAAGGCACTTTATTTTGTAAGGTAGACCCTAAATACAAAGAAAAACCCAACAATCCTTTGACCCTTCTACGAGCAAGCACTTTGGTGACAGTGGGAAGGAAAAACTCCCTTTTAACAGGAAGAAACCTCCGGCAGAACCAGGCTCAGGGAGGGGCGGGGCCATCTGCTGCAACCAGTTGGGGTGAGAAAGACAGGATAAAGACATGCTGTGGAAAAGAGACAGAGATTAATAACAAGTACGATTCAATGCAGAGAGGTCTATTAACACATAGTGAGTGAAGGAGAAACACCCAGTGCATCATGGGAGTCCACCAGCAGCCTACATCTATTGCAGTATAACTAAGGGAGGATTCAGGGTCACAGCCCTAACTGTATGCTTTAGCGAAAAGGAAAGTTTGAAGCCTAATCTTTAAAGTACAGATAGTGTCTGTCTCCTGAATCCAACAAGTATCATCCAGGTCAGTAATACGGAAGCAGCTGGCTTATAATGAAGACGTTTTCCATTGTGTGTATGTAAAGTAATTTATGACATGTGTGACACGATATCACAGAAAAGGACGCTGTTTCTTTGGCTTTAAAAGGCTTTAAAAGGACATATATCACATTGTGTCTTCCAGATTTTTGGAGAGACCGAGCCTGTTCGCATGACGTCAGAAGGTTCAGACTGCCGCTGTAAGTGCATCATGCGCCCTCTGAGCAAGGATGCATGTCTGCGCTTGAAGAGTGGCAGTGTACGTGTGGAGGACTTCTATACAGTGGAGACGGTCAGCTCTGGATCAGACTGTAAGTGCTCGTGCACAGCCCCGCCGTCTTCCCTAAACCCCTGTGAGAATGAGTGGAAGATGGAGAAGCTGAAGAAACAGGCCCCCGAGTTATTAAAGGTGAGATCAGGAGATATAGCATACAGTCACTATGCTTATTAGAGTCACAGCATGTGTTTGTGCAAAAATATTTTTATTTAGCCTGTTTTTTCCCCACTACGAGTCAGAAAAATGAGAAACTGTAGCATCCATTTTTGCATGTTTGCATTTTTGTCTCATTTTGTTTTTTTGGTGCCTTTTTTGGCAAAAAGAAAAGTTAGTTAGCAAAGTGTATCTAAAAGTAAAGCAGTAGTAATCATCTCTGCACAGAATCACACAATCATTTATCACAAACAAAGGAAGCACGCTATGTACCACATGAAACTGAAGGCCACTGCAGATGTTGGTCTGGCTCCACTTTAAAGAATGAATAAGAACCTAATAAATCTCATCATGCAGTGATTGCACTTAGGAGTACAGAGCCAACATAAAGGACTGAGATGGACTGAGAGCACTCAGGCAGAGTGAATGTCAACAGTGGCAATCTTAGTAAATGCCTTCGGAGGGCACTTCAGCGATTACTGTGGTTAAACAGAAGCACATAAAACTGTCAGCTGTGTCACGAGGAGACGATGAATGACGCCGTTCTTTTCTCCTTTTATCGTATGAACGAACAGCTCCAATCTATGGTTGACCTCCTCGAGGGAACACTTTACAGCATGGATCTTTTAAAAGTCCACTCCTACATCAATAAGGTGGTGTCTCAGATGAACACCCTGGAAGAGGTAGGCAAAACCCACACTCACTCATCCATAGGATGCACAGGCTTGGGAAGACGATTTTGTGATTTGTGTTTCTTTTTTAACCTCATGGACAAAGAATGAGAAATGTGACACTAATGATGGTATCTTGTAGACGATCAAGACAAACCTTACACGTGAGAATGAATTTGTCCGGGACAGCATGTTGAGCCTCACCAACCAGTTTAAGAGATACGAGAACTACTCCAACATTATGATGAGCATCAAGAAGGAGATCTCCAGCCTCAGCCTGCAGCTGCTGCAGAAAGACTCAACTGAGAGCAAAGCACAGGTTAGGAACACAGTCAGAATTTAAGCTTTCGTCATTGTGCTAGCACCAGCATGGGTATGTGGCGGTACTGTGTGGGCTTTGGTTCTTACTTCTAGTAGAAATGACCATTTTAATAGGTAAATAAATACCTGATTAGTTAAAAGCACAAAACTATTATATTACATTAAACCCAACACATGCCCATAGTTATGTCCTTGTCATCAAAGCCTGTTCAGTTCTCTGGCATTACAAACTTGGATTAGCTCAAATATTGGTCGTAATCCAAACAAAACAAACAGTTTGGAATCTACATTGCGTCACCTTCGTATTATTGTATTTTCAGTGCTTGTGAGTGATCTTGTGTTCAAGAAAACAATGCTGAGAAAATATTGTGCATCATTTTTAAAGAAATTTATGAGTCTCCTCGGGAGACGTTTGCTGAAATAACTTTAACATTACGCTGCAGGACATGGATGAATACGGCATCTAAAAGAGTTGCAAAATGTAACGATTGTCATCAATAAGTACCAGTCAAAAGTTTGGACAAACTGAAGACATTTCCAATTATGAAGCAAATTGGAATTATGTAGCAAAGAATAATTTATAATATAACAGTAAATATGTCTTACATTTTAGATTCCTCAAAGTAGCCATCCTTTGCTTTGTTGACAGTGCTGCAAACCCTCGGGCTTCTGCCAAGGGTTTGCAGACTGCGCCATTCAGGCCTTTATGGACAAACAGCTGCCATGTCTTTGTGCGACGACCCCAAACTCCAGGCTGTGTCAGGGCTATTTGACCAAGAAGGAGAGTGATGGAGTGCTGACACGATGGCCTGGCCTCCACAGTCACCTGACCTAAACCCAGTGGGGATGGCTTGGGATAAGATGGACTACAGAGTAAAGGCAAAAGGGCCAACAAGGGCTCAGCATCTCTGTGAACTCCTTCAAGGCTGTTCAGGTGACGACCTCATGAAGCTCATGGAGAGAACGCCAAGAGTGTGAAAAGCAGTAATCAAAGCAAAGGCTGGCTGCTTGGAAGAATCTAAAGTATAAAACATGTTTCATATTTCATATCTGTTCATTTATAGTTTTGTTGCCTTTAGTGAGAATCTATAGTGAAAATAAAGAAAAAACATTAAATGAGGTGGTGTTTCTGAACAGAGAGATACAAACATAGACATACAGTAATATGGAGGAGAAGAAGGATGTAGTAACCCTCTAAAAGAATAGTAGTAGTAATTGTGAGATTAGTCATCAGTTGTATAGTGTTTACTAGCATCATTATGCTTACACTGGAAGGTTCAACTAATCACCCACATATGAAACACAGAGGCCACTATTACTAATATCCTGACACAATGTGAATTTCTTTCCAGGCTACAAAAACCAAGGAAGCTGTAAAAGTACCCAACAAAAAGAGCCCTGCTGTTAAACCCCCTCCCAAACCACCCAAAGAAAAGGTTGTCAAGCCCAAGAAAGAGGTCATTAAGCATGGGAAACTGGTTAAGCCTGATCCTACAGTGAAAACCAAGGTGGTTGGACACCAGCCCGGCGTGGTGAGGGGCATCACGTACTACAAGGCTTCCAAAGCCGACGAGGATGAGCACAGAGGAGGTGAGGGTTTTCACTTTGGGTCTCCGTATATACTCAGAGCGTAGAGGCGTGTTCGCGGAATGCCACCCTCCACGAGCTAGAACAAACAGCATGTTCACACTTTAGCTGAGTTTGCTCTCCCGTATGTGTGCGATCATCTGTGTGTGATCCACTGTGGGTGTTGAAAACGATCCAAATTAGTTTCCTCAGCAATCTAATCTGACTCTACATGATACTGCTGGATCAGGATCAGCCTGCAGCCAGAGTCATGGAACCAGAGCGTGCACTAGCTCGATTTGGTTTCCAGTAAAGTGCAGCAGAAAGCCTTCCTGAGGGTGTTTAAATAAGTGTGAGATAAGGCTGTAATTCTGTTGCAAACTCTACACTTAAGCCATTAAAACTGGGAATCCATCACTGTGTGGCACATATGATCCTCATAATACAAGATTTATTCGGGTGTTGTTTCAAGCAAAGCTCTTCTAGCGAGTGTCCAATTGGATTGCTGGTGCGCATTCAGCGAGCAGGAAATCCAAATCTTTTAATGACAAAACACATGGAGCTGATGGAATGCTGTCCCAATGCAATGCTGCCATGTCCATGACATGCCTCTGCTTCACTTCTCACAATAACGTGAGGGAACCCTCACCAGTGCAGAGAAAACATTTCCTGACTCCTTCCAATCCTCTTTAAGTCTAGTTGAGTGAATAGGTATGCTGCGTTTGCACAGGGCACACGCACATAAGGTTGTCACACTCTGTGTTCTGCCATGTATGAGAATCTGACAGAGCCCACCCACTCTTGTCAAATCGCTGAGACTGTTTGGCTACATTTCCATAATCTGCAGCACGGAGCAGGATGCGGGGACCTTTATTCACCCGGGAAAGCTTGATGCTTTTTTGTGCGTCTCGTCACATTTAGCTACAGTGACACATTTTTGTCAGCCGCCTGTGTTAGCACACCTGTCAATCACAGTTTCCATTCCACTAACTTTAAATGTCACTCTTATCCAAATGGATACGTTGTAAACATAGTCACCCACTCTCCAGTTGTTATGGTGGAGGAAACTATCCATAAAGGTCACAACCGACAAGATATGCCCATAAAGAATTTATGTTTGGCACAGCATTGCATTCAGATCGCAATTCTGATTGCAAAAGCTGCCAGACATGAAAAAAGGTCAAAACCATTTTGCAAACACATTTAGAGTGTTGTTAAATTAGCCATTTCAACATGGCGGTCTGTGGACACTGATTCACCTTTGGAACCAGCATCTCGTGACCTTTAGGAGAACTGCAGCTTTTGCATGAAGGGTGCTCCTCTCAGTGGTGTTAGTGAGGAAAATCTAAAACCCTGAAACCAGCCATTCGTTAACTCTCTGTGGATGGTACTCATGGATATTAATCAATGGTCATTTGCATATCAACAATGAAACTGACCTCACGGGACATTGAAACCTTGTAGTAGTCCTTTCCAGACTGAGACTGATGTATGGATGCCTTTTCTTTAGAACGTGGCATCATGTGCTTACTTTTTTTCACCTAATAAGTAAAATTATCATTTGTGTTTACTTCTGTCATCCTTGTCTAAAGTTAGCTTGATGATCTAAGTGTGACAAATATGCAAAAGAGCCCCCAAAACCCAAGAACTCATGAAGCGCTGTAGCATGCAAACACAGACATGGCCTCAGATGTCCCCATCACCATGTCAGAGCATTTTACAGGCTCTTTTAATCTATATGGAACCAAACGTAGTGCAATGTGTATCCCATCTGCTTTACTAAACACAGACGAAGGCCCTGTCCTTGCACACTTGTTCAGCGTTGTCTTTTATGTCACTTCCACTTAGCCAGAGGTGCATTTTTCTAAAGGATTCTGGTAATGTTCTCAGAATATTGTTTCCACCCATCAGCTCCATATGCTTGGAGTATGTTAAGGAAGTCTGCTTATGTAGCACTGCTCCACACATTTATCTGTCAGGACCAAAGTCACTACATGTGGACCAGAAGAGACTGATTACAGTTTCAAGTTTGAATTTATTAGGAAAGAAGCAAAATGTGACATTTTTTTTGTTTGCTTGTTTTTGTTTTTTGAAGAAAAACAACTAGAGTAATCATTCAGTGTGTGTATACAGTATAGATGGGAACTGGTAAGAACTCAGCAATTCAGAGTCCATTAGTGATATCACTTATTCATTCCATTGCTTATTGACTCTCTCATTGATTCTCACTGGCTTCGCTTTGACATTCACCACCATCGCTAAGACATCACATTCCTGCAAATAATTTTCATGCAGTGCAGTGCAGTCAAATGTTTGTGCATTTGCAGCTATTATCTCATTGTTATAAGTGTTGGGGTCGTTACTCAAAAAAGTATTATGTGTTACACATGTTACCTAGAAGACTTTCCTTTAATGTAATGAGTACATTATATTACTTTCACTTTTCTCCATAAAATGACCTGAATATGGACATTACCATTTAACAATATAATCTAATAGTCTACAGTCCCAAACACCAACACAATTCCCTGTCCTAATGAGGATATACATTTGATGCTCGACTGCTGTGCTGGGGTCAGCTTGACTAGCTTAGCATTAGCATGCTGTCTGTGTAGGTGCTTGTAAGAGTTGTTAGCAGCATAATACTATTGTTTCTGTCCTGGATGTAGTTTGCACGTTACTATTGTGCTCTCATCCTTTTCTGCAATAAAAGTGAAAGTATGTCCATATTCACACTGTAGACTGCCCCCAACTATAATCACCTGACTGTAGCACAAGTGCAAGTGGAACCAATAAGCAGATTGATGGGCAAGCAGACTAAGACACCCCATATCAATACATATGCACCATATTAATTAATGCTATAACTAAACGTATGAGTAGAAGAAACATGCATCACAATGTTATTTAACAAAGTAAATGTAGGAGTTTATTAACCAGCTATCTAGACTGTGTGGTATTACAGGTAAGTTCTGCTTTTATAGCCTCAGGTTGTGAGGGCATTTCATGTGTTCTATTGAGCACCTTTCCTCCATATGCCACTTTATTCTTTCCTATATTTTTTTAAAACTCCAGCCATTATTTCAGGCACCTGCCCACATAGCAAGATTGGTATGGCCCGGATCAGGCCCACACAATGTGCTTACACATGGCCCACATACTGCAAAGAATGACGGCCCTTTGGTGGCCCAGATCTGGTTTCCCAGAGGTGGCCCACACATGGGCCAGCATAAGGCCAGTTGCAGACACACTGGCGATCCTGTGCTGGCCCATGTGTGGATTACCTCTTGCAAACCTGATCAGGGCCACCTAAGGGCCATCATTCTTTGTGGTATGTGGGCCATATGTAGGTTGTGTGCACTTCAGGGCCAGTTGCGGACACACTGCTGGCCCAGAACAGTTTCAGCTCTGGCCCCAGAGCTGAAACTGTCAGCCTAATAGGTACTTAATCAAGCCATGTAATCAAGCTATGTAATAACAACATGGTTGCACATAATAGTGCAAAAGTAACATGATGAAACTCTGTTCAGACAGTGAAGGGACTGATACTTACATAGTGCTTTTCTACTCTACCGGATTACTCAAAGTCCTCTAAACCAGCCGTCCCCAATCTTTTTTGCACCACGGACCGCTCTATGTCTGACAATATTTTCGCGGACCGGCCTTAAGGTGTTGCAGATAAATACAACAAAATAAAACCAGTACCAGTACCAAAGAAAAGATAATTTATTCATAACATATGGGAAAACACCCAGGGAAACTGAGTTAACAATAAAAACAATAAATATTAAGGATAAAAACCAATAAAAACCCTGAACACCCGAACCTCAACTCTCGCAGGCCGGTACCAAACGACTCACGGACCAGTACCGCTCCATGGCCCGGGGGTTGGGGACTGCTGCGCTATACAACTAAATGTGGATATTGAGAAGAATTTTTTCATGATTATTTGCTTTTCGTCTTTCTAAAGCTTCATCCAGGTGTTCTGGTAGAAACTGAAGATATCTTTACCAATCACTTTATTGCAAACCATGATTTTTGGAGTAATTTGAAGCTCTAAAGTGCTCCCTTGGGGCAAATGTATAATAAGAAAGAAGACATTTAATGATCCTTTATGGATCTCTTGTGAATTTATTGCCAACTGCAAGATTTTCCATAATATAATAACCCAGAATTTGCGTTTATTTGCCACCTTACCTTGTACTTTAGTATCAGCTTTCTTCGCTGTGATGTCTTCACATGGACAGCGATGTGCTAGTATAGACAAGCATATGTCATTTAGTGCTTGATGCTTTGTTTTTGTTTTAGATAAGCACCAGTATGTTCACAGCATTTAATGAGCTCTACTCTACTCTTCAAAATATGCATAACACTCCATCTTACCCAACAAAGAGGACTGAAACAAAAGCAACTCATATAGGTAGTAATTGGTTACCCAGGTAAACAGTTTACTTCATGTCCTGCATCAAACCGCATCATTCACAATCATTCGTACAGAATTCGACTTTGATGGGAACTTCTGGATCACTGCACGCTGTTACATTTGTCCCTTTATCAACGAGCTGCCTGCACTGGAGTCCGTCATGATCCATGGGTTTAAAAACCCTTTGTAAAACACAATATACATACCCAACACAGAAGTGACCAATGCTAAAAAAAACCAAAAAAAACCCTGCTTGTTTACAGCGATAAATCGCTAACATCATTACTTTCTCTGTCACCACACAGCCTGAGGGATGCCTTTGCTTGTTTTGCAGTCTCACTAGAATCTCTATTTGCAATGAAAACTAACTCTGTTGTAGATTTTCACAGCATCAGAGAAGTCACTATATTTAGTTCCATAAAGAAGCAAAAACAGTGTTAGTGTTAGTTTTTATATGTGAGTGATTCAACTGGAAATTTCAAGTTATACTTGTGTTAAGCAGACTTCCAATCAGTTTGTCAGCAGTTAGCTTGCAAAGCAGGTTTAACACTTTTAAATTTATGTATGTTTGCAGCTAGATGTTTTTATCCAGTAACATTTTACTCTTTAGCCGCAAACCAATGTAGTAGCAGACTGAGCTCTGACCAGTTTGGACATGCGGAGAGAATCTTTTGATTGTCCTGTGGTGTCTGGCACTGGGATATTGGCAGCAAAATATTTTGGTTCTGTGGGTTGTAGGGTGGATCGGGCTTGAACCAGAACAAGTCTGGAAACAAGCCTCATTTCAACTGTGCTCACAGGAGTGTACAGATTTAGATCAGGAGACTTTTGGGACCTGTTCAGTGCCTCATATTCATGTTCAGTCTACCACTGGCTGCAGTGTTAGGGGAGTGCCATGTTCACTCAAAGTTTAATGCAAAAATGATAAAATTAATAACTTCAACTACTTAAAAGTTGTATTAATACTAAACAAATAAAGTTTAAAAGGAATATTTTTGGTTTCCAACACTGTCGTTCAATGTTGTCACTACTTCTGCCCTCCATTTTAGACCATTCTGCCAAAACATACACCGTCCATCACGTCACAGAAAACCAGCCTGAGGACAGAGAAGCTGAGCTAGTCCTTGAAGCTGTGGAGTCCACTGTGGCTGAACCTACTGAAACCACAGCAGCTCCAACTACAACTACAACCACCACCACTACCACCAGCGGCACAACTTCCACCACTTCGGTACCAACTACTGTCTCCACTCAGGGTGCACCAGCATCTGAAAGATCAGCTCCAACTATTGTGCTAATGCTTGACAACTCCAATAACAACAGCCGACCCAATCTCCACAGAGCAGGTACGTCATGAATCCTCTGCTGTTAGTAAGCTCAGTGTGCTCTCGGTTTCAGGCTTCTGGCTCCAGTAACACAGACCATCTTAGCAGCAGAAAATTGGGACTTTCTCTCTGCCAAGACATTTCTGTACATGAAATTGATTTAAGCCCATGGTAATGCAAGTCACTCTCTCCCAGGCGTACATGGTGAATGTTCTACTTGTTACTTTCAGGAAAGATCCTGAACTGTGAAGGGACTTTAGCATCGATTGAACCCCCAGAGAAGCAGCACAGTTACGGGCGCAATGAGGGTGCCTGGATGAAGGATCCCCTGGCCAAGGATTCCAAGATCTACGTCACTAACTATTACTACGGCAACAACCTCGTGGAGTTTCGGAACCTGGACAACTTCAAACAAGGTGCCTATCAAATGCGCTTTTTACAGTACTCCCTATTATATGTCTACATCCTCAGGCCTGACTGAACTAAATAACATTTGTTGCCCTATACTGATCCAAGACCCAAAGCCTAGGAAAAAAGGACAAACAAATTAGCACTTTATCCCTGTTCTGAACTTTATGTGTCCCCTAATGAGCTTGAGCAGCCACTGCAATCAGGGTGAAACTAATTCTTTGAAAATGTAAAGTTAGATATTTCCTACTCTGCGTTATCTTTTGAATTGGATTTGAAGTTTTTTAAAGCAACTTATATTCCCTACAGTGTTCACAAAAAGATATTTTTCACTGCGTCCTTTACATGATTTGATCCCAACATACTTGTTTAACCGCTTTAACGTATAGCTGTGTTTTCTCTTCTAACATCTGTGACACTGATTCATGCTGATAATCCAATGAGCTCTGTAAGATTGATGAGACCTGTGGAATGTAGGCCTTGGTTGTTTCATGGCTCCAGTGGGTGGGAAAATCCACTCCTTTTACATCCAAATCAACAGAGGAATTGGATTACACTCTCTAAGAGAGTTAAGATGATCTCCCCTTTTAGGATATGACTTGTTGATCTAGATGTGGTTGGACAATGGGCTTTCTAAATGCACTTACATGTGAGGCGTCCTGCGGTGTGGTGAGCTCTGAGCTGTGTGCGGATGACTAGGTATCTTGGTGAGTGGCGGTGATGCCCGCTGTTCCTTGACATGTGCTCTGGCCTTTCCTTTGAACTGGGCACAGCAGAGGAGGATTAAGTGTATGGCCTCAGGGATGGGCCTAGTGTGTGTGCACATGTGTATAAAGAGGAATGGGGTGGGGGACGCACTGTTTTTGTCCGTCACTGGCCCTCCATTATCATCATTATCAAAATTAGACATGTGGTTGAAAGGTTAGGATAGCAGCTGGGAAAGTTTTATATACAGCAAAGGATGTGAAAGCTAATTAATCATTCCATTGCAACATGAAGTTATATTAGTAAGTTACATCTTTATTGTTTTGGACTAAAATGATAATAAAGCATACTATTATGTCTAACTAACATAATAACTTAACTTAATAAATACAGAATCAAAGCTGAATTGGTAAAAAAGAAAATCATTTGGAATTTATATACTAAGCAACAAAAACTCTTAAAATCATGAAATTAGATGTACTTGTTGCTTTATATACATACAGTACATAACATATGCTAATGCAGCCTATCTCTAAGTTCCACTATTAAGTACAACAAGTTCGCCACCAGTACATCTTCGGTTAGGGTTGAGAAAAAACCCCCACAACATTTTCACAAACTTGCAGTTTTTCATTGTAGCTTTGGTTAAAAAGTTTTCCATGTTTTATGGAAAGTCCTATAAAAAGGGTTGGACAGTAACATAATCCAAACCATATGCTGACTTACTAGTCTAGTTGAGAGGTTGACTAGGAGTAACTATATTCTGTTCTTTATCTATATCGCAATTTAGCAGGTTATTGGAGTTATTGGACTTGATGCATGAAAAGTGCGGTTTTTCACAACAGAATATGTTCACTGGCAAATGAGACTAAGCTATTCTATGGTTACCAACTAAATAAGCAAAAGCTAACATTTGAATACTCTCGTTTACCCTAGGGCGTTGGAGCAACCTTTTCAAACTGCCTTACAACTGGATAGGCACAGGTCATGTGGTTTACAACGGGGCTTTCTACTATAACCGGGCCTTCACTAAGAACATCATCAAGTATGACCTGAGGATGCGATACGTGGCAGCGTGGACACAGCTGCACGATGTCGTTTATGAGGACACCACTCCCTGGAAGTGGAGGGGCCACTCCGACATTGATTTCGCAGTGGATGAAACTGGACTGTGGGTGATCTATCCTTCTGTTGATTATGACTACAATGACCAAGAGGTAATCGTCATCAGTAAACTCGACCCAGGAGACCTGTCCTTAAAAAAGGAAACCACTTACACAACGGGCCTCAAGAGGAACTCTTATGGAAACTGCTTTATCATCTGTGGCGTTTTGTATGCTGTCAATGTGTACAACCAGAAAGAAGGTGAAGTGAGCTATGCTTATGACACCCACACCAACACTGAAGCCATCCCACGTCTGCCCTTTACCAATGAGTACTCTTTCACCACCCAGATTGACTACAACCCAAAGGAAAAACTTTTGTACGCCTGGGACAATGGCCACCAGGTCACGTATCGGGTGAACTTTGTTGACGAGTGAGCGTAGTTAGTTTGTGCTACAGATTTGCTAACAGTAGACTTTCCTGTGTGGCACCTAAATGGAAAGAAGCTTCCTAGTATTCGACAGCCTAGAAGCAGCCATATTGGACTCAACAGGACAAAGGATGAACTTACACCAGCCTTCCAGTACAATGCATGCTATTCAAACACCAGACCTCAAAGTGTACCAAGAAGCACATTTGCCTCCAACATGTATTGGGATATGACTGTACAATATGTTAATAGCACGGACAGGGAACAACAGAAATAATCTCACTAGTTCAGTTAAAGTTGGCAAGAAGCTCAGAGATGTTCACTTATCAAATGTCAGCAGGCTGGCAGGCTTTGCTCCTAGGGGACAGAGAAATGGAAGCTGTTACATCAATGTTGTTTGTTTCTACGTCACAAAGAAGCTCAAAATTAGTCCATTTTGAAGCAGTGTGTACATGCTGTGCAAGTCATTCCTCCAGTTTATTGACCGAATTCTCCACTCCTAACTCAATTACACTGTCAGAGGTGGCAGAACATTCCTCTTGTTTTTGCATGCCAACCTATTAACCAGTGCTTTTCAGCAGTGAAGAATGAAGGATGCTATCATAAAAGATTAGCTTAGCTTTAATCCTAAACATTGCTTAATAAATCAAAGTATAACCTGCTCGTAAAAGCAGGCATAGTATTTGTGGTGTTATAGAATAATAGTCAATTACATAAGATCAGTGCGTCTCTTAAAAAACTAAAAGTATTGTCCTGATATTATTCCAGAGATAATTTTGGTGTGTTTTAGAACCAGGATAGAAACCTGTGGCAGCACATTGCAGAGCAGAGGGTAAAGTCTGAAGACGAAAGCTCCAGAACACTTGTCATAAGTTAGCTAACAACCTTTTAGCTTTACCAGGTTTACACAGATGTGCTGATGAACTTTACAATGATAATTTATGGCACAATCAGCTTCTGCCACCAACACATCACAGCAGGTTTTAGCTAAGATTCCTAGCTATAGATACCACCATTGGTATGAAAGTCTAAGGAGCTGTAAAGAAAGGGCGTCTGGACTTCTTTAGGTTGCTTGAAGACATTTCACCTCTCATCCAAGAAGCTTCTTCATCTAAAGGACAAAGGTCACTCGTTTGAGGATGCCAGTGTTCACATTTTGGACAGAGAAGACAGATGGTTTTAAAGAGGAGTTAAAGAAGCCATCTATGTCCACTGTGAACGGCCATCTTTGAACAGAGGCGGTGGTTTACGACACCAACTGTCCGCCATCTATAATCCTGTTCTGAGATCCCTTCCCAGATGCCTTAACACCCACTCACATCCTGGGCCATCTGACCTCTGGAAATCACATGATAGGGTGGGGCCAGGTTTCACACTAAGCTCACCCGAAACCATGGCTGATTGAGACCCGCACCCGTTTTCA
>VUQR01031936.1:0-15392 GCA_015108515.1 Hemichromis elongatus
CACACACACACACACACACACACACACACTATCACTCAGCTCAACTCAACTACCTCAAAGTATTGAGACTGGACTTACACATCAATCTGTGAATGCTCTTTTTGCACAATATTTTTTTTATGTTTACTGTTCCTGCACTACCTACATACCAAGTATGTTTACTGTTTCCTTTGCACTACCCACCTAGTTAGATAGTTAGTGTTAGTTAGATAGTTAGCCTTTTGTTAATTTATATTTATGTTGTAATTTATGTTAGGTCAGTTTGTCCTGTCTTTAGTTAGCTAGGTTAGTGTTTTTCTGTTAATCTATGTTGTAAACTTATGTTGCATGTAGCACCTTGGCCCTGGAGGAACGTTGTTTCGCTCCACTGTGTAAAACTGTATATGGTTGAAGTGATAATAAAGGCTTGACTTGACTTGACTTGACCAAGACATTAGAAAAGAATACAAACAACCCTTTCTTGAAAAATACAATTATGATTTGGCACGCAGCACATAAACATGTGGGCGATGTTCCATCACTTTTGCAATTCACCCCTATTTGGGGAAATGAAAAGTTTACACCTAGTACAAATGATGGAGGATTTAAAATATGGAAAAATAAAGGCATTCAAAAAGTTAAAGATCTATATGCAGATGGCATGTTGCTCTCATTTGAGCAGTTATGTAAAAAAATATCTAATATGCCCAAAGCACTTTTTTAAATATTTACAATTAAAAAATTATTTGTCATCAAAACTGCAAAAGATTGCAGAACTTCCACCATTAACAAACATAGAGGAGGTATGCGTTAAGATTACAAAAGAGAAAGGTTCTCTCTCTCTATATATAATAATTTATTGATGCTTTCCTCTAAAGACTCAGCAGCAGATAAGTTAGATGCTTGGAGAAGGAAGATCCAAGAGGACATAGATGAAAGTGATTGGAACCAGGCTTGCTTAAAAGCACAAAAACAAACAATAAACACACGCTTTAAACTACTGCAATATAAATGGCTCATGAGAACCTATATAACACCTGCCAAGCTTCATCAAATGTCCAATGATATTCCAGACATCTGTTCTAAATGTTTAGTTAAAAAGGGAACTCTTCTTCATTGTCTATGGGAATGTCCTAAAATCCAGGAATTTTTGAAAGATGTTATCAAATATCTGTCTAAAGTGTTTAAGGTAACAATCCCTTTAAAAGGTAAACTCTGTGTACTTGGAATATACCCAAGGGAATTTAAGCGACCGGATAAACAAACTAAATTACTGGACTATGGACTACTTCATGCCAGTAGAGCTATTGCACTATGTTGGAAGGGTATGGTTGCTGCCTCCATGGGACTCTGGAAGAAGGAAATTGCAGACTCCATAGGCCTGGAAAGAATAACTTGCCAAAGGCAAACAATGGGACCTTGTGAATATGTGGAAGCCATATATGAATATTTTAGGGAGGTTTGATGTATGGATGGGTGTGTGAATGTGAGGGTGTTCAAATATGTGTTTGTATTGCATAACAGAAAATTTTAATAAAAAAATATATGAAAAAAAAAACCCTTCTGGGGTTGACAGACCCAGAGTCTCCATTTCAACTTTTGTCAAAAGTACTGACTTCAGACTATATACCAGCTTTTAAATTTTATTGATAGGCCACGTAAAACCAGAGTTATGATTTAAAGTACACACAATGTTTTTTTTCTGAATAAAACAGTGGCATTTACTACGAAAAGATCAATATATATATGGTAACATGTGGCATTTAGTTGTTTAGGAAGAGGGGAAAGTGGACAAAAACTATTTTTAATTGGAGTTGCATAAATAATTTGTGTGGCATTTTATTTGATGTAGAACACCTGATTGTTCTGTAAATAGTTTTAATTGGTTGTTTTAAAAACGTCTGAAATCTTGGCTGCATTTTTAGGTAAATAGTACTATAGAACTTTGTTGTTTGTAAAACTTGTGCATAATTTTTTAAAAATGTAAAATTTCTATTTGCATTTCAAGTTATGAAAATGATTCCTGGAAATGCTTGAAAATGTACCTTGAAAATGCTTAAAAAGTGCTTGATTTTGACCCTGAAAAAGGCATATGAAACCTGTAAAGTTCACTAGCGTGACAGAGTAGCTGTAATAGATTGGATAAATAATAAACCCATCACAAGAGCAGTGATACCACTAAGACAGAGCTAAAAGACTGAGTTTGTTAACTTTTATGTTTCATCATACGTGTGGCTCACAAATTAAACAATGAACATATGCATTCAAACACAAACACACTGAGAGCACAGGTTATGTTAACAAATGTAAGTCAAAGATATTCCAAAATTGATGGAAATATTTGAAGTCTGGTATTTTGACAATAACACTGATGTTCGATCTGGCAGATGCTAGCATAATCACTGGGTTTTAACTTTTATAATATTAGACATGTATTGCAGAATAAACTATGTCTCAAAGATGGGAATAACTATGGGATCAACAAGTCCCATATTCAGAGACTGATTATTTTAACGCTCTTGCTGAAAAAAAAGCTAGTAATTTTGGAGTCCAGTTTCACAGCAAAGGGAGAATTCCACCTTCAGAATAATATTAAATTGGATATGATCTAGCGGTTATAATGTAAAGCAATTAAATATATCTTTTTAACAATAAAATTTGAAAATCACATGATGAATGACCCTGCACATCAAAATGACAACGAAGCCCAATGCAAACTCTAATTGGGATGGTAACACAAGTGTTTTTGTAAAAAGTAGAAAGAGGCTGAGATATAAAGTTAATGAAGTCGACACAACAGCTTGATCAGAGTACTCCACATAAGTACAGAGCGAGAGAGAGAGGGCTCTACAGAACTACAGACACTAAATTGTCAAAGCTACTTCACTATCAAGCATTGTGAATTCATTAAAACAGAGTTGCTAAGAGTTATACTCAAAGGCATCAAATGATGAAACAGACATAAACAAAGCTTATGTCTTATGTCTACAGAGTTACTGAAAGTGATGAAAAGTTCTCTTTCCAAATGGATTGACATTGGCCTTGCAGAGAGGTATAAAGTCTAATAGGGATTAAGAGCTTGATCCTCAATGACAGATGTTCTGTGATGAAAAGATTCTTGATATAAAAGGTTTGTTGTTAGTGGGGAATAAGAATATGATGAAAAAATTCAAAAATATTTAGAAATAGTATAACCAAAAAAATGATACGAGGCAGGTGTAATGACTACAGTATGGGATGGTAGGAGTTAATCCAACTGGGGTGTGAGTAGGATATTTATTTGTCTGCAAAAATGAGAGGATTTTGGTTTGTGTTGAAGATGTAAAATTTAAACTGTCTTTAAGCAAATTGTTTAAAAACTTATACTATATATATGAGTTTTATTGAAGAAGTGGCTATAAGGCTACAGTTAAATAAAGAACTAATGTAAATGTTAATTGAACATCATAAATGTAGCAGTAAGCAGCATTCTGGACACAAGCAGGTTAAACTGATGAAAATGTCAGTTTTGCAGGTCATTATAAACCAAAATGTAGGACCAGCGAAAATTATGAACAATGCCAGTAAACAAGGAACTATACTGCAAGAGACATGCTTTCTTATACCTTGTAAACACTCAAAAACTAGTCCCAGAAGTAAACCTCTGAAAGCCAGTTGGTTATATTGGTGTAATGTGCTCATTTGTTCTGGTGGCTTGATTTACATGTTATACCAAAATATCTGGGCAAATAATGCAATTGGTCTTTTTACAGCAGTGATCTTGACCTTTAAAAATGTTTTAGGAGTAATGACACATTCCATTCCTAGGCATGTAGGTATGGATAAAATAAGTAATTATTGTAGTTATCCAAAGAAAGATTATGATTATTATTTTTATCAAATATATTTCATTAACAAATATAATGTATTTTTGAAAAGGAAAGGACAGATCATTAGATCATTTTTGTTTAATTTTCTGCAAACATTTTAATTTTACAGATTTTTCTCAATACTAAGAAAAAATGTGTAATTATTTTCTTTACACAAATCTAAAATCAAAATTGTTAATGGAACACATTGCAGGGTGGTTAAAAATAATTTCACTTTTAAATTTAATAACTAACTGTGATTCATACTACTTCGAACAAATTAGGGAAACACATCCAAGGTGATAGTCCATTCTATTTCATTTTAGTAAATTTAATTCCAATGTAACAGATAAACCAAACCAATCCATTATTTATCTGGTCATAATTACTTATTTATCTAATCTCCTCTTATTTTACCATATAAGCCTTTTATGGCTTATATGGTAAAATCTCACAAAACAAAACAAAAAACACAACAGCCACATCAATCCATGATTGTTAAAAAGCAATTATTTTAATAACATGCAAAAAAGGAACAGATTCTATGTCTCCTGGGCCACATTTGGCCTTAGGTTGTCCCTAAAAGATGTCAAATTATATTTAACAAAAAAGATTAATCAAAAAGTTTGAGTTTTATTTTTATTTTTTTAACAAGACATAAACTTCAAAGTGTGCTTTTTCTGATGTCAGAAGTAAAGCCATGTATTTGCTTTACTTAGTTTGTGGAAAACAAATTTCTCTACTAAGGGATTACAAATTGAATTGCCAAAAGGATGCTGAACACACAAAAACACAAGAACTTGATGCAGAGTGAGAACACACACATCCGAGCCTTTGCTAGCAAAGCTGCAAAAGTAAAACTGACTTTTTGCAAGGTTTACATGGAGTAGTCAAGACCAGCAACTTCCTACAAAACTGCAAAGAAACACAAAACCAGTCTCTGATAGGGGGTTTATCAACGAGTATTTGGTGGAATGTAATGATACTAATATGCCCTGAGAAAAAAAAATAGTATTTGAGAATATATCCTTCTCCAGGCAAAACATAACAGGTTAGATTGAGAATATTGTTGAAAACATAAAGAAAATATATATTTTTATTCACCCGTGGTTATATAGATGTGGACAAAATTGTTGGTACCCTTAGGCCAATGAAAGAAAAACTCACAATGACTATCAAGGGATTCTAGAGAGAACTCTGCTGGCCAGTGTCAGAAAGCTTGGTCTCAGCTTGGTCATGGGTTTTGCAACAGAACAATGCCCCAAAACCCACAGCTAGAAACATCCAAGAATGGCTAAGAGGAAAACATTGGGCTTTTCTAAAGTGGCCTTCCAAGAGCCCTGACCTCAATCCTATTGACCATCTTTGGAAGGAGCTGAAACATGCCATCCTGAAAAGGCGTCCTTCAAACTGGAAACAAATGGAGCAGTTTGTTCATGAGGAGTGGGCCAGAATACCTGCTGAGAGGTGCAGATCTCTCACTGACAGTTACAGGAATCAGCTGGTTGCAGCGATTGTCTCAAAAGGATGTGCAACAAAATATTGAGTTGTGGGGACCATCATTTTTTGTCAAGGCCTGTTTCATGCATTTATTTTTTAGATAATTCATTTGAAGCATGGTTGAAAGGCAATGTCTGACTTTCATTGGTTATAAAGTTATTGATGTGACCATTTTGAGTTTTTCTTTCATTTACTGAAGGGTACCAACAATTTTGTCCACGTCTGTAGACGAGAGCTATTATGTAAATAAAACAACCCTGTCAAGCATTATTTTACATGAGATAAGAAAGAACTTTGAGATTTTGGAGAAACTGGCTGTAATGTGCTCAAAAAAGGAGCTACAAGAGGGAAGGATTTCTAAATCAGATGCAACATAAGGTGATTGAAAAGAACCCTGAACTGGAACTTATAATTTTGTATTATAAGATTTTGTATTTGTTTTGAAAATTCTTGCTTAAATGCCACCAGTTATGGAATCCATACATCAGCTGAACATCTCAGGTAAACCATTGTAGGAGGGTATAACTCTGTAAAGTATAACTCTGGAATTTTCATTCTTAATGGGAGAACATTTTGCAAAAGAAAACATGTTTAGGCGATGTTGGTCTTCTCTAGAGCTACTTTCACTTGTAGTTTGAAGTATTGTTGTGAAATGTTTGTGAAAATGTGTGCATTTATATTCATCTGAAGGAAATAGAATTCCTGTCAAGGTTTTTGCACTCAAATGCTTCATCTTTAAAACCCAGAACTCTCTGAAGCAGAGGTAAACGTCAATTTGACAGTAACGTCGGGCATAATAGCACGAATGTCATTAGGGGTGTCCAAATTCATGGGCTGCGTCCTCATGTGGCCGCATTTGTAAACCATTTACCAATTTTAGGTCACAGAAAACTGAGACTTTTAAGAGCTCCTGCCAGGGTGGAGATTTTCGAAAAACTCAGTTTTTTGCGTTTAATTGTGGACGGAGATATTTTTCAAAAACCATGTGTGGACGGGATTGTTTAAAAATGAAACAAAAATGGAAAATCTTCATTTTCAAAAATACCCGTGTACGTGTGGACGTAGCCCGAGACAGCTGGTGATGCAAATCTGAAGGCTAGACTGTCCAAATTCACCAGCTGCTCACTTCCGGCCTACCGGCCTGATGAGTACCCAGCCCATGTAGACCGTAAAGGCCGGATCCTCAGGAGGATGCAGCCAATGAATTTAGACATCCCCTATTATGACAGTATGACAGGGGTCATAATGGTAAGAATGTCATTATTACACGTAAAAAATGGGTTTTACACTGTTTTAAAGTGGGTGGGTTTACAAGAGCTTTGACCAAGTGAGTCATGAAACTGTTATTAATGTGTGAAAATATTTTATCAACATGATATGCAGTCAGAATTTGTTGGGACTATCGCCAACCTGTATTTAAGAAACAATTTGAATCTCTGGGAACATCTCGAGCTCTCCAAGATATGGAGGCCTATCTTCCTTCACCACACTCCCTACCAGTGACCGATGCCCTCAGATGTCGGTGCATTAGTGGTTCTTGGTGTCTGGGGCTGAGCGCTCACATATGTACCGGCTCACTCCTGGTGACCTCTTGGCGGGGCCGGCACCTGTGGCCCGGCTGGGGCCCCTTCCTAGGGGTGGGGGGCCCTCGGGCCTCTGTCCGTTACATGGAGAATCCTTTTGAATACAAGCGCGCGGATCCACACAGGTGTGTACACACGCGTGTTAACAGACACAAATCACACCTTTCTTGGCTGCTACTACAAAGCACATTGTGTACGGTCTATCCTGCGTGCTGCACAATGACATTTAATATTTACTATCTAATATATAATGTTAGCCAGTCTATTGTTTTGTTTTTTTTTTAAAAAAGAGGTTGTTTATATTCTGTTGCTTTTTCTTGTTTGTTTTCTCTTCTTTTTTTCCCTCTCTCTCTCTCAACAGGTGATCCAGGGACTTTTTAAATTTTTTTTCTCTTCTCTCGCTCCTCCTTTTCTTACTATCTCTTCCCCCCCTCTGCTCTTCTTTCTCTCCTTCTCTTTCTTTCTCCCTGTCCTATCCCATGTCTGTCCCGCCTGTAACAACAGAAAATAAAATAAAACAAATGCATATACATAATAAAAGTCATTCAAATGGATCAATATGGTGTGCCCATGATGATCCATTTGGTAAAGTAAAACCGCTAGGCATCTTTTTTGGCCTTCAGACAACAATTCTGATGGTAAAAGAGCCAGACGGGACAGGCAAACAAAAAAAAAAAAGGAAACAATTTGAATCAGACATAATGAGCACATCTGCTGAGCCTGCTGACTGAGTTTAAGTTGGTGATCTTTCCTGAAAATCTGTTTCCATCATAGAGAGAACAATTGAAGAAGTAATGGGTAACGTGTGTTAGAGACAGCAAGAGAGAAGTAAAGGCATGAGTGTGGTAGTAAGAATGGGGATTTTACATGTAGAGAGTATGGCTGATAAAGGGAAAGAGCTAGATGATATGATGGAGAGAAGGAAGGCATTGTGTGTGCAGGTAACTTGGTGGTAGGAAAGGAAGTCCAAGAGCACTGGAGGTAGATTCAAACTGTTCTACTTAAGTTTAAATAGGATTAGAAATGAAACAGATATAATCTTAAAGGAAAAGTATGTGTATAGTGGAGGTGAAAAGTGTGTCAGACAGAATCGTGAGTTTGAAGCTGGAAATCGAAGGGGTGATGTTGAATGTTTTTAGGTGTAGGCCCTACAGGTTGAATGTCAAAAGAGAAAGGAAATCTGGATTAAAGTGATACAGAGTGTTTCCAGGAGAGAGACAGTAGTTATTGGACTTCAGTAGAGATGTAGGTGAAGGAAACAGAGGTGATTAGCAAATGTTGGCCAGGTATGGTGTTAAAAAGACAAATGCAAAAAATCAAACGTACCTTATTTTGTGAGAATGATAGAAATGACAGTGCTAAACACATAATTCAATAGAGGGAGGAACATAGGGTAAAAAAAGGTGCCACAGTGCAGGTGATTCCACCTCTGGCATAAAGGCACAGATGTCATTATGACAGTAATGACATCTGTGTGTCAGTAAGGGTGTCCAAATTCATGGGCTGCGTCCTCATGTGGCCGCATTTGTAGACCAATTATCAATTTTAGGTCACAGAAAACTGAGACTTTTAAGAGCTCCTGCCAGGGTAGAGATTTTCGAAAAACTCAGTTTTTAGCGTTTAATTGTGGACGGAGATATTTTTTAAAAACCATGTGTGGACGGGATCTTTTAAAGATAAAACAAAAATGGAAAATCTTCATTTTCAAAAATACCCGTGTACGTGTGGACGTAGCCCGAGACAGCTGGTGATGCAAATCTGAAGGCTAGACTGTCCAAATTCACCAGCTGCTCACTTCCGGCCTACCGGCTTGATGAGTACCCAGCCCATGAGGACCGCAAAGGCCGGATCCTCAGGAGGATGCAGCCAATGAATTTGGACACCCCCTATTATGACAGTAACGTTAGGTCGTAATGGCATGAATTCATTATTACAGTAAAATCGTGTCATACTGGCACGAATGTCATTATGACAGTATCGTCGGGTCACTATGACAGTCACGTTGGGTCATAATGGCACAAATGACACTATGACAGTAACATCAGGTCATAATGGCACAAATGTCATTAGGGGTGTCCAAATTCATGGGCTGCATTCTCATGAGGCCACATTTGTAGACCGATTACGTCACAGCGACGCGATGTAGGCTGTCCAAATTCGTAGACTCCTCAGAATGCGGCTGACAAATGCGTCCTGATTTCTCCAGATTTTGAGCATGGGTCAGGTGTATCCTTTGTGGCCCACCATATCCCAGAATTCATAGTGCGGCCCAGCCAATTCCAATTTCCAACAATAGTGGGCAAGGATTGGAATGGTCGAAGTTCAGGATGGATTTGAGACAGGCTCGGGATGAGAGGGAAGGATTACCAAATTACTGGAAAAGTAGTATTGAGGAAAATTGCCAAGAAGTTGTTTGGTGGATCCTCTGGACAGAGGAGAGGACAAGGACACTTGGTTTTGGAATGAAGGAAAATATTTAAAGCAAAGAAAAAGTGGGATAGTCAGGGAGATCAGAGAAGTAAACAAGAGTAATGAAGTTGGTATAGCAAAGGGACAGGTGGCAAAAGCAAAGGGTTATGGTGAGGTGTACGTGAGACTGGATATAAAGGAACTGGAGGGACTTCAGACTGTTGGATCAGATTTCAAGTTTAACTTCACATTCAAGTTTTTGATGATTGTTCTCTCATTGTGATTACAAGAGCTACCCTCAGATTCAGCCATCAATCACAATATAACAATCAGCAGAGACTTAAAACTGGAGCAGCCAGGCTACATATAAAGCAGGTGCTATGGCGGCGCATGATCTTATTTTCCGGGTCTCCTTTAGTTGGAATAAAGTTTATTTTTCGTGAGCAATTCAGCATGTTGTGTTTGCTTTTGGGTCCAGCGTCTGTGTGTTTGAGAACTACGGTTTACGACACTGCCACATTGACCTATTTTAATCTAATTGTAAGCACTAATTGATCCTGTCACTAGGAATGGTTATATTAAAATGTAGCTTTTAAACAAGCAAGGCTAACCTATACAATTAGAGATTCTGCTTAGTTTCGATGACAGTATGCTATATTTGAGAAAAAAATAATAGTGACAGAGAAAAATTGTTTACAGTTATTATGTAATTATGAGAGGGAAATCTTCATGGAGTTTTGCATAAAGCAAAAAGTTCTTTAACCTGTCTGAATTTTAGAAAATACAAATTTTCAGTAGCAGATGTTAAAGAGATGAAAAAGATGAAAAAAAGCCTCAGTTATAAAAAAGTGAATTGCTAATGCATAATTGGAATGTGATGAATAAATCTGGATTTGATAAAACATGTAGGCTCAAGGACAGTATTATAATGATGCAAAGGAAAAAGGATGGAAGGAAGATATGAGAAAAATGCCTGAGGTCTGATTGCAGTGCATGTCTTTGATTATGCTGGATCATTGTCATTCACTTTCCCTCTCTTGTTGGCAGCTGCTGTACTTTGAATTTGAAAGCACTGTCTGTCTGCTTGATCTGTGCAGAGTGAGATTGGATGGGAGATTGTTATGTTAATATTCATAGGACTGTCATTGTGTACTGCCCAAGTATTTGTATGAATACTATCTGAATGTTTTGGTAATATTGTTTCTGAAGCATTTGTCCCTTTACAACACTTTTGAATATAAATTGGTGAGGAATTTCTCACTAGGGCATTTAAAATGCGTCTATTTTCTTTTCTTTTTTTTTTACTTTTTTGGAAGTAATACTTTATAAGCTTAGCAAAGAAGCTATACTTTGGGGCTTTAATTTGGGGTTTGGAATATTTTTTTATGAGAAAATCTAAGGGGTATGACTCCTAGCTGCTCTTCATTTGTTTCTAATGTCATGCCTCAGCTTTACTCGCAATGTCAAAGTGAGCAACACTAGCTAACAGCTGCTTATCAACAACCTATGCATGCACTACAAAGACTCAAAAACAAACTTAAAATAGATAGAGAAAAAGAAAAAGGTGTGTCTTTTCGATAGTATTTTGCAACTTTCAACCTTAGCAAATAAGCAAGATAAGATTAAATAGCAAATAGCTATAGCTATACATGTTAGCTCATTAGTTAAATATTACCTAATGTGCAGTTTTATCTGATCAAGCCGATGTGGCATAAATTCAGAAGAATTAATGTCAGAATCAGCCGGGTATTGGTGGGAATCTTTTACTTAGTTTTTTGCAGCTTTGATACACAGACAGATAATAGATTTAAAAAAAAAACCTTGCATAACACTAATTTTGCCACTATAGTTTTATTTCGTTCAGGGTCCTTTTTTCCATTTTCCAGCCGGGATTGGTAGATTCACCAGCTTCTGATTTATTCTACTGAGCATACCACCAGATGGATTAGTGTTTTAGACACAGTACAGGTCAGTGACTTTGTCATACCCTTGCTGCTACTCTCATTACAGCATGTTGCATACACACTCAGTGAAGCATGGCCACTCACAGACACAAACACACACAAATTTATATGCGCATACCATGACACAAATGGGCCGCTCATTTCCTGTTCCTAACAAACATGTACACTCAAACACCCACACGTGACACCATCTATTAGAGGCAAACAGGTTACAGAAGGAAATGGTGGCATACTGTGACAAGAATGGCACCATCTTTAATCACAGAACACACACATACAAAGCTGTGGACGGGCTTGTGTATGATTGTGTAAATGGTAGGGGAAAGAAGGGATAGAGTACACATGGGAAAACTGCACATTACTGTGGCACAGAGGAGGAACGAAGAAAAGAAAATGGCTCAAATGAGATGCTACAAGACAAGGGACTGAACTGAGGGACATTCCTGTTGCAGAAGGCAGCAAGAAAAGACAAGTGGGAAGCAGTCCAGGGAAGAAGATGGCCACACGAGTCACCTTTTTCCAGATGAAACGTATCAGATGTTGAGCTGCTAAGGAGAACGACAGCAGCCTGCACACAACTTCACTCCTGCCTTTTCCTCTTTACCATTCTCTGCTCTTTTGAATACAACATACTTACATCTGACATTCATATGAACAAATAGGTCTGTACTTTCAGTTATATTTGAAAGTATGTGTTTCAAACTTGGTATCATAGCATCGTCACCAAGCCCGTAACTATAGACAAGCATCTCCCACATTTGGTTACACAGCTGTGAACCCTGAACCAACTCTAACTACATTGAGGCACTTGTAAATTACTCTTATATAGCACTTTTCTACTGTACATGATAACTTGAAGTGCTTTATATAGCACATCTCCCACAACCACTTTTTTTTTTTCTGTGCTTCAATGCTTTCTATCTAACATTCACACACATTCATACTCCAGTGGATGTTTCGTAGAGCAACTTGTGGTTAAATTTTTCTATGCCAGGGATATATGGCATACAGACTGGTAAGCCAGGGATAGAAATACCAACTTTTCAGTTAAGGAATGACCTTCTCTACCTCGCAAACTACAGCTGCCACTTGTGCTGTACTGAATGCTGTTGGTCAAACTTGAAAAATAATGTAAAGAGACACCCAGTGCATCACAATGGTACATAAACAGGTGCTGTCACTATTGTGCTATGACTTTGACTTGATAGCAGGTTGGATAAAGACCTTAAAGATCACGGCCATTTCCCGTTTTTTTCCCACTTGTTTAGACTTGTATTTGGTTTATGTTTTTTATGTTCTTATTGTGTAGTAAAAGCACTTAATGATGTTTATCTTAAAAGGAGCTATTGATATAAAATTTTACTTCTGCTTTATGTATTCTGTTAGTTTAGCAAAGGTTTCTTTTGGTCTTCTTGGTGCAGACCTTTTCTGCTTGTCTATGAATTTCTCTAGAAAACAGTCCAGCCTTTCAGTGTCACGGTAAAGCATCTTTAATGATCCTGCAACAAACAGTGGATTGTTAAATGTTCATTCCTCTTGGGTATAGAATGGCAATGATGTTACTGGCTGTTGTTTTAAAGTCCTTCACAGCTTTAGGAACAATCTTTTGTTTAATGTTACCTGGCAGCTTTTCCTCTGTTTATCATAAAGTCTGCCAATCGTTTACTACATGTTGCTTTTTCAGTCTAATGGCAATCTTAGCTGAGATCTTAACATGAAATGACAACTGGACACCCACCTGCCTTTAACATGTGGGAAACAAGCTACACTTGCTGTTCGTTAACAGGCTTTGGCACACATGAAAGATGCTTCAAGGCACCCTGACAGTCATAAAAATAGTAAAGTACATAAACCTCATAGGCCTTCAGCTAATGTAAAAAATCCCAAAAGAAATTAACTGCTATTAGCATGTGTTTTGAGAGTTTTGTAATTGTCAGGGTGATACAAAAGAAGTATTGCAGTGTTCATCATGTCAGTGACACAACCCCACTACCCCACCACTATGTGAAGAGGGTTAACTTAAGGCAGAGCAAATGGTGAATGACTCTGGAGTCACTACTAAGACCATTCAGTTGTAAGAATCTGTGTACATTATTTAATTTCGTTACCAAGTCTTGTGCAGACTTGCTGACACTTCCAGCACCTGCCAAACTGTTGCCTGTGCAATGAAGAATATCAAATGAATTGCTTAAAGGCTCTGGAGTTCCTGAGCTCTATGCATGGACCAGTCTTAAAGAGTTGACTGAGTACATCTAGCTTGTGACTGTTGTTTGAAAACACTAACTGTCTATTGGCAAGCTGACTCATAAGTAACTCATAAGCAACTGTAAAGACAAATGGATGATTAAATAGAAGGGTAGGGAATTTGCAGGCAAACTTTCAATGTTTTAAAACACACGACACATACATATACACAGAAACATCCATAAATTTCTCAGTGAACTGCTTAAAAAAAGGGGCATATCACCCACAAAATACTGAGGTAATAATATATCATATGTTTTAAATCAGGATCAAATGAGGTTTGATCCATTAGTTTAGTGTTGGGGGAGTCAATGTCTGACCATTTCTTGCAATGGCCTTTTACATGCCAGAAAGATAAATATCTTACTTTTGAAATATTTCCCCTGGTGTCAGTTTTAGGTACATTAACTGGCTTGTTTTTTAATTAATTAATTAATTAATTTTTTTCATTTTTAGTACAGAGTAGGCTGTACAAAACATGTGGGAGTGGTCGGCAACCATTCTCCTGTATTGTCCTTCTGACACAAATAGTTTATTCTTAGTGCATGGGGGACGACGAACTGTCTGACAGCTCCTAAAATTAGTAATGTTTGTTGTGTTGCGTACATTGTTTACCAAACCACTTTGACAGTTTGATGTATAATTCTGTTTGAGAATGAATGTACCATTGCTATTGTGAAAACAAGTATATAGCCTTGCAACAACCTTTGAGTGGATCACCTTATAAGCATCTCCGAGAAATTAAAATTTTTCAACATAATATTCTTATATATATATTTTTTTTAGTTTGGCCAGAACTCCTTTATGCTTTCTAATAGTTTTGCATTTTATCCAATCGATATCAATGATGATATCTGTCTAGCTCATGCAGAGAACTGTGTCTCTGAAATTTTGTAAGGTAATGTAAGAAAAAGATATAACAGCCTTGGGAAAACATTTATGTTTATCACCTCTATTCTTGATCTGAAGTCTAACTGCTGTTGACCTTTTTGGTTCATTCTTATTGAACCTTGTTTAAATAGTTGAAAATCATGTCAAAGCATCTGGATAAATCCTGAACAGGATCCCAAATGTTTTATAGACTCTGCGCTTTATTTTTATTTTTTTTATATTTCCAGTAATGTGTGTAGATGTTATATAATTGATACAGAGTACCTTTGTTTTTCTCATATTTAATAAATAGCATGATACCTGAGCAAACATTCATTGGGATTTTGAAGCCAAATAATTACATTGTCTGCAGAAAGGCTTATTTGTTATTCTCTCTTTGCTATAGTCCTGCTTTTTAAATTGCTTTCCTGTCTGATATTTTGAGCCAAAGGTTCTATAAATTAGAAACAAATGGTTGGGCTAAGGCAGCAACCCTGGGGTGGTCCTCTACAGAAACTAAACCTTTCATGCCCGTTAGTGTCATGGCTTGGGTCTGTGACCCAGCCTTTTGTGTTATTTTTCTCTATGGTTAACTAATTCTTGTACTGAAGATATGTTTAGTTCCCGTGGCTTCTATCATTTGGATCGGTTTGAGGTTTGTTGTTAAATGGTATTATTTTGTTAGACTCATCTAGTTATGTTTGGTTCCTAATTTGCTTAGCCTTTAGTTCTGTTTATTAGGGCACTTTGTGTCATCACCTTCTGTGTTTGTTCTCTTATTAGTTCATTTCTTAGGCTTAAGCTGTCATGTTTCCTGTTTGTCAAGCTCATGTCATGCCTGTGTCCTGTCACGTTTCCTGTTTATTTTGAAGGTTGGTTTCTTGTTCTGTGCTTTGTATTCATTTTCCCTGTTGTGTCATTAAGTGCATTTGTGTCAGCTGTTTCCTCGTGTGTTTCCCAAGATCACTCCCCTGTGTATTTAGTCCGTGTGTTTC
>VUQR01031937.1:0-11140 GCA_015108515.1 Hemichromis elongatus
CACACACACACACACACACACACACACACACACACACACACACACTATCACTCAGCTCAACTCATCTACCTCAAAGTATTGAGACTGGACTTACACTATTGAGACTGGACTTACACATCAATCTGTGAATGCTCTTTTTGCACAATATTTTTTATGTTTACTGTTTCCTTTGCACTACCCACCTAGTTAGATAGTTAGTTTTAGTTAGATAGTTAGCCTTTTGTTAATTTATATTTATGTTGTAATTTATGTTAGGTCAGTTTGTCCTGTCTTTAGTTAGCTAGGTTAGTGTTTTTCTGTTAATCTATGTTGTAAATTTATGTTGCATATAGCACCTGGAGGAACGTTGTTTCGCTCCACTGTGTACAACTGTATATGGTTGAAGTGACAATAAAGGCTTGACTTGACTTGACTTGACTTGCAGCATCAATCCGTCTGTCGCACCATGGCCTCAGAGTTGGAGGCACTGATTCTCATTCCGACTGCTTCATCGTTTGTCTGTGAACCGTTCCAGTGCAATTTAGAAATCTAGTATCCAAATTCTTAAAGATATCGTGTTATGATAGATACCAATAGCAACTCAAGCTGATTTATTTTTATGAAAATCGGTTCAATGTCACGACATTTTAGGGGAGTCTTATTTTTAGACTTCTGTTGTGATTTTGGTTGAGTGCTTGGGATCATAGTGTTGTTGCATGACAATCAGCTCATCACAGTGGTTGATAGTGGGAATAAGGTAAAAGCTAACCCTAAGGATCAAGCTGATGCTAAAGAGGATGATGAGACAGACAAAGAGTTGTGAAAACTCACATTTCAATATATAAATTTTAGTAGCTGTACTCAAATGTGTGCCTTTGAATCTCAGGTTATACTGGCCTTTTTTTAGTTTTGTCCTAATCATAAAGTGAAGCATCTGATCTGCTGATGTCATTTCAGTTGCTGTGTAGGAGATGCTTAAAAAAGATTGCTTTAATGTATTCACATCAGTAAAAGGAGACATTGAAGAGAAGCCTGGAGCCTTTGAAACTGCATCATATCAGACAAGCTGCCCACTGTTCATGTCCTTGAGCATGAAATGAGATTTTTGATGTGTTGCTCAATAAGCGCAGCTTTCAGTTTGTGAACAAGACTGCTATCAGTTTACTGCTGCATTGCTTTTCCTCTTTAACTTTAATCTAAATAAAAAACAACAAACAAACATGTTTGTCATCACCACCTCTACAAGGCATGTAAAACTATTTACAACACACTTTATGTAGAATGAAAGGTACACTCTCTGTGAGTGCGTGAGGATGTTATAAGCTATTTGTTGATTATAGTAGAATAACCCACAGATCACCTATAAATACATTAATAAAGCAATAAAATACAAAGATGTGGATGTACTTACTGAGGAAGATAAAGGAGATCAAAGTGTGGCAATCTTTCATTTTGATGGTTTGATAGTTTGTTGCTACCTCTTCGTCCTTCTTCACTGCCAAACCCAAAGCTTCTCGTTCTTTTTATGTTTGGGTTCTTCTGCTAAACACAGGACACGCTCAGCCCGACTCTCCTCCCCATCTCTCTTTACCCCTTGCGTTTGATCATGTTAACTCATATAATACAATGAAAGGATAAAAAATTGAAGCCCCGTCTAAATGTAAAGATGCAGTGTGTAGAATTCATGTAGTGACAAATGATCCAGTATAATTCCTGAAGCAATTTATTCACAAATTTGAGAAGCAGAGTTTTTGGTGTAAACTCAGACCTTCTACTCAGTTAAATCAGTTTCTTTTAGTTGGAATGAAAGATTTACTTACAAAGATTGTTGGGAAGGTTTCCAACACGGTATTCCACTACAGATTACAGAGTACATGCCCCAAAATGTAGTTTGTAACGTATTCTGTTAAGTTAACCAATGGAAGTTAAATATTCTGAATACTTTGGACCGTTTAATATGTTGTCATGCTTTTAAGAACTACATGAATGTACTATTGCTATGTGATTTATTATTATTACTGAAGGCTACTCACCATACCGTTACCAACGATTTTTAAATCTTAATATAAAATGAGTAACAGTAGGTTGGATATTTGCAGTGATCTCATATAGAAAACTATTTCTGTATCAGTCATATGTTTTCTTTTTGTCTGGTTGAAACTACACATGAATATTTGCAGCTAACAGGTTGGTAATGCTGTCAATCAAGTCTAACAGTCTGCAGTCAATGAACTAACCTCAGGTAACGCTAGCTAACAATGTTAGCTCATGGCGATCAGCCTTTAATAATAGAAATAAATCAAACAGCAATAGTACATTGAAGATACTGAAGTGGAACATAACCCAGGTAGCTAAAACAACTAAAACAAGGTATTTGCAGTAGGCTGTTAGTTTTTTAAAAAGTACGTACTTCCAGATGTTTCTTTAGGTTGGAGTCTTTTGACGCTGAGAGCAACAAACATCGTTTGCATCGCACGGTCAGATTTTGCCCATCCCTTTCTTCTATAAATAGTAAGTAAGAAAGTAAGTAAGATATCCTTAAGAAAGTAAAGTGTGAAATGCATTCTTGCGCGTGCACTGCTGGCTCTGGAACCATTGTGTAACTGATGCCGCCAACATTGACAGGACGCTTACATTAGAGCCTCTTATTTCATGTTTTAGTGTGGAATTGCCAAAATTAGAGATAGGAGAGACTAACATATGAAACAGGGAAAGACCACTGTTTAATCCATTTATTTAAACAAAGTAAAAGTACTCTAATTATGACCTATTTAAACGGTAACTGTAATGGAATACAGTTACTCATATTTTGTAGTTGAAATATGTATCGCCCCAACACTGCTTACAAGAGCTGAAAACCATTAATAACAACTAATTAACTAATGAAGAACAAGTTCAACACAAAGAGAAAGAAGTTAGTGTTTAAATACAGTTTTTGTCATGTCCTATGTATATGTATATATGTCCTATATGATGTTAGTTTGATGATAATAAGTTTGTGTGCTATTCTTATTTAGGGTTAAGTGGAGGTTTACGTTAGTGATTATTTATCTTCTGTCTCCTTGGTTTCTGTGTTTGGTTCCTTGTCTAGTCTGTCATGTGTTTTATGTCTGTTAAGCCTGTGTTGTCGTGTCTAAGTTTCCTGTTTTATTTTGAAAAGGGTCTTGTGTTCTGTGTTCATGTGGTTAGTTTTACTCTCCCCTGTCATCATGTTTCATTCTGGTCAGCTGTGTCCTCATGTGTCTCCACTTCCCCTGATCACCTCATGTGTGTATTTAAGTCCTCGGTCTTCCTGTGTTTAGTGTTACATCGTCTGATTGACCTTCCCTACCTCTTTTTACCGTTTCCCAGTCAAGTCATAGTATAAAGTCAGTCTGACAGTGAGCGTCATAGTTTCCCAGTTTATGATCAGGTTTTCCTTCAGTTTAGCCTTGTTGTATTTTCGTGAGTTTTCAGCCCCAAATAAAGGCTCGCCTTTTGTTAAGTCCAGTTTTGTCTCCTCTCCTCTCACCACACAATCTGCCACGGCAGGCCATGACAGGATGTATGGAAAAAAAATTCCCCCAAATAAATAAATGATATTGCATTTTTTTTTCTTTTTTTGTTGTAATCATCTCCAAGTAGGTTAGGCTTTTGGTAGCGTTAGCATGCGTATGTGTTATTCTTTCTGTCTGTGAACACAATAGCTCATAAAGATTTGTGTGAATTCTATTAAAACGTTGGTGGATGTTTGCACTCTGAGTGCTTCCTGGTTTGGGTTTTTTTTTTTTATATTCTCCTAGGTATGTTCTCAGAATTTGGACAGACGACATACCAATATACCAATGTTTTTTTTTATTGCTTTGCAACTTTACAGATCAGTTTGAGGAGTTGTTATTTTGTCCTGAGATGTGTGACTACTTCTGCAGCACCCCCAGGTGGTGCCTTTGAATATAAGCTCTAATTCTGCACCAGAATGAGAAGGAAGAGAAGTTATTTTAATCCAAAAAATGACCGAAAATAATCTTTACTGCCATAAAATCCTTATTCTCTAAAATCTTTATCTTTTAGTAAAGTGAAGAATACAGAAGCATTTAAAGAAGATATATGTTGTATCCATTTGTGTCTGCTGTGACACATAAATTCAGGCCTAAATTGTGGATTATTTGAGCTTCTATTTTTGTTTAAGTGGAAGGTACACTTGGTCTTCATCCCTGCTGGCTGGATCCAGGCTCTGGTATACTGACTCTTCAGGTGGCAAGGCCAGCAGATTCTCATAGAGAACAATCTGGAAAAGACACAGAATGATGAAAGTAACCCTGTTAAATCAGAAGCTCCTGAGGTTGGAGCTAAACACACTTGGAACCTTTAGAGCAGAGGTGGGGCCTCAAGGGCTGATGTCGTGCAGGTTTTAGATTTAGCTGATTTAAATGGCTAAATTACCTTCTCAACATGTCTTGAAGTTCTCCAGAGGCCTGGTAATGAACTAATCATTTGATTTAGGTGTGTTGACCCAGGATGAGATCTAAAAACCGCAGGACACCGGCCCTCGAGGCCTGGAGTTCCCCACCCCTGCTTTAAAGCCTTTTAATGCTATGAGGCAGTAGGAATAGTAGGAATTGTGCCATGATTGTTGTTGTTCTGGGTGTGTTTATAAAAGATGCAAAACAAGATTCCTCCTCCCGCCTTCATTTGTATTCGTCATGTTGACATAAACAATATGCAGATTCTGTTCACATTACCTCACTCTTTTCATAATCCACACTTTTCTGTTTGCACAAACCTGCTGAAAACATAGAAAAGTATTAGACAAACATGAAATATTCTTAGGCTACGTTCACACTGCAGGTCTTAATACTCGATTCTGATTTTTTGATCAAATCCGATTTTTTCTATGTGGTTGTTCACGCTACAAATAAAATGTGACAGCAAACGCGCTCTAGTGTGAACGTTCACGGCCATCAAAGCGGTCCGCATGCGCAAAAGAAGACATTACACACAACGTGCTGTTTACGGAAGTAAAAATGGCGGCTACAGCGCTAGTATTAGCTCTGTAGTAATTTCTGCACAGTCATAGCTGACAGAATTTTAAAAAATGAGTTAGAGAAAAACGGAGACTGAGAACAAAGACAGCCCGGGATTTAACAATGTCCAATTTCCGCCGCCATGCTTTCTCGTTCGTCTTCTCTGGTGCTGATAATCGGCGTGTGTCTTGTGTCTGTGACGTAAAACACAGATTTAATGCGACACGACCGTTCAAGCAGGATTGGATTGGTGCTGTCACACTGTCATACCATGATCGGATATGGGTCGCACAGGGTCAGAGAAGTCTGACTTGATGCGCTTTCGCCTGCAGTGTGAATGTAGCCTTAGATGTAAGGCTGGTTGGTGGCTGTCCGCTCTGTGCACTCCACAAATGTCAGCAGTCAGTCACAGGGTTAAAAGTTCACACCTTTAGAATCTGTAATCAACCTATCAAACTTTTTTAAGGCAAGTGCGAAGAAAACGATGGTGGTAACTGACACTGACACACAGTGAGCATGCAAATTTCAAAAAACTTTGACAGTTGTGACAAGTGTAAAACAGCCTGATGCAATTTTTATCTGATTGAATTAATCATAAATGTGGCAAAGAGGTGAAACATAACTCACGAGTGTCCGTAGTCTTCTTTTTCTTTTTGAAGATGAGCTGCACAACAAAAAGCACAACCAAAACTACCAATATAACCACAGGCCAGAGAAAACCTGCAGAGAGACAAAAGAATAAACACTAAATTGGGGAAGAATGTAATCTGTGTATAAAAACTTGGTGCGTGTGTGTGTGTGTTTCTGTCTTGCTAGCTTTGTGAGGACTGAAATCTGCATTATACAATACTTGTGAGGACACACAACCCGGTCCTCACAAATTTGAAGGCAATTTTGAGGCTCAAAATATGGTTTTAGTGTCAGGGTTGCAATTAGGTTATGGTTAGGTTTAGGGTAAGGGGGTAGGGAAAGCATTATGTCAATGAAGGTCCTCACTAAGATAGCAGAACGAGCGTGTGTGTGTGTATGTATATATGAAAGCTACACCTTTTATGTTTCTTGATTGAGAGAAATAACTTGTAATATATATTGCAATGTACCTGAGTCAACAAACAGTATTTCAGACTGTTGGGAGATTGTTGTGGAAGCTGACAAAGATGGTGGCGTTGAAGTTGCTGATGCTGCAAACAGGGGCACAATCAGAAATATTACTGATGTAAAGAAGTTACCAGTGAGAAATGAAAATACATTTTTTAAAGACAGAGGTTTATGAGCATTTCAGTGATGACTAGTAAAAACTCACCTTCTGTCACCATGAGCTGAAAGCTATCAAACAAATATGGATACAAGTATCTGTCCAAATAGCACCGGTACTGTCCCGAGTCAGATTTTTCCAGCTGTGTGATGCTCACATAAAAAACTGCATGACCTGCTGGATACTCTTCTTCTTTGTATTTAATAAAGTATCTGCCACTTCGAGCTGCCACGTCTCTTGTTTTAATGAGAATGTTTCCCCTTTCACATTGGTCCTTACATAAGAGCTTCCACTTTCCAACGATGTAAAATGAACATTTAACTGTGATGTTTCCTCCTTCCACTCCTGTATGCATGGCAATCGTTGCATTGTAAGGACCAGTGTTTCCATCCTGCAGTGCTGTGGAAAAGGATAGTAAATCATTACTATGACCCAAACAGATATCAGGGTCTGATGATAATTTGAAGATCCACAAACTGATTTAACAATAATTTTGTTTCACCTGAAATACTATATTAATTTAAGTTTTATCAGCTGTAATTAATATTTATAATCTCTATATGTTCACCTAGGTTGATTTTCTTGGTAAATTTTATCCTTTGACCATCAACTAACTGCTGATGTTGTTTTTAGTGGAAACTGAAGATGAAGAAGTAGTTACTTGTAAAAGATCTGCTTTGTTTTTCACAAGTATTTAAGCCTCAGCTCCACCAAGATGATAATTCTACATTTATTAACTTTATAGAGTGCTTTGACAAAATTCAAGTAGCACTGTGGGAGTGTTGAAGGTGCTACAGCACCCCCTGTGTACAGCGAAGATAACTGCATTCTCAGTCAAGTGCAAAATAAATAAATAAATAAATACACAATGTAATAATTTAATGAAATAAATAAAGATGATAAAACACTTAAATATGATTTATCTCAGAAATACATGGGTTGGACAGTTGTGATAAATAAATGTACACACAAATGACTGTGAGTTCATTTTGCATAATTTCTGGTTGATTCAAATGGGCACTATTCTTTGATCAATGGCTTTAAAGACATTTTGAACATGAAACAAGAAATGTATCACTGAGTCACATTATAAGTCATAATATAGTATCGTAACTGTGCACCCAAATGAAGGTAAGTCTTTTGCTAATTATGAGCTGCACCTAAACTGTTTAAGATTTAGCGGCAATTCACCGTTTCTGCAAAAGGATGTTTGATTATGTTGTGATATGTTGATTGTGTACCTCAACCTCATGACTCTTCCTGAGGCTCTGAATGCAAGTTAACAAAAAAGGTGTGGTTTAGAAAATGCTAATATGGGCTCTTTGGTTAACAAGAATAAATGTGTTCCTGATAGTATTTATGATCTCCTCTCAAAACGAATACAACTCTCAAAATTAAAAACTATGAATAGGAGAATATTTTTTTACTTGCGGAAAAGTGAAAAATGTAAGATTTCAGAAAAACATTTAAAGAAGGTACATCATTTATGTCTAAACTATTTTGACAAATACATGAACTGGAAGAGACAAGTGCTGTCAGAATGATGAAGGTAAAGTTACATAGTGACTAATGACGAATCTTAAAAATTAAATCAAGTAACAAAAACATTGACAATAATACAAGTAAATGTACTTACAGAGGAAGATGAAGAAGATAACAAAGTGACAGACTTTCATATTGAGACTTTATCACTGACTACTCGACTTTCACTGTCAAATTAGAAACTCCTTATTTCTAAATGATGACGTTCTTCTGCTCATCAAACACTCAGCCCTACTCTCCACCCAACTCTCTGCATCATTTCTCTTAATACAGGCACAGCAGCACACTTGATTTTGCTGAGTGGCTGTCAGGTGAGTTTGAAAGAAAGTTGCTATTTAAACTTTTTGTTATAAAGATATGACGTTTAAGAGTTTTTTTTGATTAGTTCTTTTTAATTGTAAGATTAACTGTATACTCTTTTGTGAACCTTCATTGACTTTTAAGGTGTTGTAATTACTTTAGGATTTCACAAGAGAAATTGCAGGAAAACAGCTGCTATGACGAAGCAGGCTGAATGAGCATATCATTTTGAAATTTATAAAAATGCAAGAACATAAATGTGTTGGTGGCAGAAGTGCTTTTTTTTAAAAAAAAAAGAGGGGAAAAGGTCAAGGAAAGAAAAAAGTTGCAAGACAAAAGCTCAGATAATTATTGGAGAGTTAAGTCAGATCCCTGCCTTGTTTCATGCTGGCAGGATAAATGACGGCGATGGTAACGACACTTGATTTTGACCGAATAACAATGTGAGGGCGTATACTGTTGATCTACATATAAACTGGTCTGTGGAACAGGAAGTTTCGTATAACAGCTTTCTGGTTTCAGAGAAAAAATGCTCATATATCCACAACTTACAGAGCTCTCATTTAGAGTAGGTCTGTGTTTTTACATTTTTATGGGCATTTCATGATCGTCTCTGCGCAAGTCTCAGTAGGTTTAAATCCGACAATGTTAAGGCAACACTGAGTCACGTCAGTTCTACTTTGGCCATGGAAAAATTTAATACACATCATGTGTCAGTAGTTGCTGCTATATGATTGACTAATTCACACTGTTTCCTCTCCTGATAAATAAAATAAATTCAAAATTATTAACAAACAAAAGTGGATAAGAAAAATTATCAAATCTCATTTTCACTTGCTCGTCTTTTAAGTAGACCACATATTGTGGTATGTTGACACCAAGTACTGTACTCAGACCACTTAACCACCTGGTAAAAGTTTTGCGAGATCCTGAGTTACTTTTGCGAGATCTCGCAAAAGTTTAGCAGGATGTCGCAAAAGTTCATCTTATTTTTTTTTTCTCCCATGTCCCCTGCGGGGCTCCGTAGGAATTAAACGACTCAAGTAAGCATTTTGATGAATAGTTTTTTTTTCTCTTCTTCAAAAGATGACCTGGAACGCTGTTCATGTATTTTTCATTGCTTAGGCTCACTATCCAAATGCACACTGGACATAAAGAAACAAGCATATCAAAGTCACAGCTCAGTCCAATCCTACAAGAAACCAGTAGCAACTTGGATACTTAATTTTGAGTGAGAAAGTGTTGCATTGCATTTAAACAACACAGCTGATTTTTTTTTTTATGCTTTAACTTGAAAAGTTCAACAGGTAAACCGTCTGCAGTATTTAAGGAAAATTATTACCACAAGGGGGCAGTGTTATCACAGGTTTTGTCTGGCAGCTGCAATGGATTCAGCTCTGAGCTTTTGTACTTTTTTTTTTCATAAATGACTTTCCAACTAATTAAATGTTTCTGTGCTCTTCTAGCTGCTAAAATAAGTATAACTACAAATTTATTTCTGATTAAAGGTTGAGCTAAAAGTAGTTTTAGGAATTATAGAACAGCTCATGCTAGGCAGATTTTATGCGGTATTATTATTTTTTTTAATTTAACGTCAAAGCCTACATTAAATTAATAAAATGAAGAGATAAGGTGCTATGTGGAATACCACAGCTTGGCCACTGTCTAAATAGACACTGCCTGTATGAAGAAAAGTGTATTTATCATGTTTATTCTACAACAAATCGTGCAGGTATTTGTCAAACCAAACATCTGCCCACTGTGGCAAATCTTGTGGCAACATAGTAATGTCTGAACTTTTTAAATATGCCAAATGTTGAAAGGCAGGTCTCTTTGGGGTAAAAGCCCAGCACCATGAGCCCCCCATAATTAAAAGTTGTGCCATAATCACAGTCAAGCAGCAGGAACGTCCTACTTCTGTGAATTGGGTTGAAAAATAAAGCATGACTTGTCTTTATCATCATTATTTACTGTATGCTTAATAATTTCTCTAATAATTTTCTGCATTTCTTTCAACAGCTTTTCACCTACAAAAATCAAGCCTCAGTCTTGAAGACACCCACCAAAGTCTCAATCCAATCAGCAGGGATCACCCAAGTACCCACAGAAAGCAGAAAATAATACTGCAGGAATGACAGTAAAAAGAAGACAATCAAATCTGAGAGTGGCAGATACATAGTCCGATATAATGCAAATAACAAGAACGTGCATGAAGTTATAAACCAGTCTGACCCAAGACAGTACATGTTTCCTGTGAGTGATTCTTCCTCTCTGTGTTTATTTCAGGAGTTAGAGCTCGATATAAGAGTTAAGACTAAAGTCTGCACATTTAACCTCATTGCACAATACTCACCACACTATATACTCCACTGTCTGTTAAGGATAAACCATGGTGACATCTCCTACCATTTACAATTTTAGATGTCATTAAAAGGACATTTTGATCTTATATGACTTAATTTTGCTCACTTGGGAAAAAATATGAACTAATTAAAAATAAAAACCACATCCTAAAATTTTTGCATTTTTAAAGGTTATTATTTTAACAAACACACTCTCCAATCTAAATGAGTAATCTGATGCTATAGAGAAAAAGAATACAGCAATAAATGTGAATGTCATGGACCTGGGTCTGTGCGACCCGGGGTCCGTGTGCAGTTTTGGACATTATGTTATATTATGTATATTTCCTGCTCTGTGCTGCTTTCCCCGTCGTCCGTGTGTGTGCTTGTGTGGGTGTGTCTGTGTCAGGCATTGTGGGTGTGGCCCTGCCAGGTCGTTGGCCACACCTGAGGACCTCTCACACCTGCAGTTGATCAAGCCTCGTTGGAGAAGCTACTTAAGACTGTGGTGGGGCTCTCTCCAACGCTGGATCATTGCATGACTACCTGTCAGTGTCGCCAGCAAGTTTATAGTGTGCGTCTGCCGCAGTATTTTGGATGTTGTCTTACGGCTGCCTCTTTATTATTTTCACCAGGAGAAGTGTGGAGACAAGAGGGCAGCGAGCACGGGGTGCTCAGACACAGGGAGCGGAGACACGGAGCACGAGTGCTGGAGAGGG
>VUQR01031939.1:0-11665 GCA_015108515.1 Hemichromis elongatus
GGTACTATGAAAAAAAGAAAAAAGAAAAAAACGAGAAAAAAACAGGATTACATCATCACATGGGAACACATATGTTAAAAGGTCCTTATTCATCTCTCTAAAATATAAAATCTCTAAAATTTAGACTTGAAATGTAGACTTAGGATGAGTTATCTAGAATGCTACTCCTTCTTGGCTGAAAGAATGAATAAAATTAAATAAAATTAATAAAATAACCATTACTCCTGTGAGAATGATTTAACTGATAAAATTAGGATAAAGACATAAATAGGTTCAATTCACAAAAACTCATTGATGGAGAAATCCTCATTCATGCCTCTGGGGTGCAGACTCTTAAAGTGGAATATCCAAAATTATTCTCTTTTTTTACGGATAAAATTAATATTACAACCTCTTTGGTTTAGTTTAATGGCTTCTATGCCTAGAAAGAATAGTGGTGAATTTGGATGTTTATCATTAAAGTGTCTTGCAACAGGGCTGGTCAGGTCATTCTTCTTGATCGAACTCCTGTGTTTGTTAATTCGATCTTTCAGAGGGCGGGATGTTTCTCCTATATATATTTTATTGCATGGGCACTGTATCATGTAGATTACATTTTTAGTTCTGCATGTGATAAAGCCCCTAATGGCAATAGTTTTGTCACCTATAGGGTCTGTGAATGATTTAACATTTTTGGTATATTGACAATTAATGCATGCCCCACACTTGAAATTACCTTGTAGGTTATGGGTTATCAGGGTTTTGTCTGGAGTATTAGGGTCCTGGTAAGCTCTAACAAGCCTATCTTTAATATTCCTTCCTCTCCTGTAGGTTGTCATTGCTGGTTCTTTAAAGGTACCTAATAAGTTTGGATCATTTTGAAGGATATACCAATGTTTTAAAATTATTTCTTTAATTGTTCTGGTTTTTGGTGTAAAGGTTGTGCAGAAGACAAGGTTAGGTTTATGTTTTGGAGATATCTTAGATGTTAAATAGAAATCCCTGCTTACTGTACTCACCTTCTCTTCTGCAGATCTTAACCAGTCCACTTTGTACTTTCTTTCTTTAAATTTATTCAACATCTCTTCTTTACTCTCATTATATTCATCCTGAAATTCACAGATATGCTTGAGTCTAATCAATTGGCTTACAGGAAGGCTGTTTTTGAGGTGGTTTGGATGGAAACTTGCAGCATGCAATAATGTATTCCGATCAGTGGGTTTAGAATACAGAGATGTGGACAGAGATTTATCTTTTTTTGTTACTTTTATGTCCAGGAAGTTGATTTCTTCAGTACTGTATGGAAACCAGCCTGCAAAATGTCCATTGAGGAATTCTGCAAACTCTAGTAATATGGAGACTGGTCCTTTCCAGAGTAAAAACACGTCATCTATATACCGTTTCCAAGATACAATGAGTGATAAATAAGGGTTATTTTGATGATTATATAGAATTTGTTCTTCCAGATGACCAACAAAAAGGCAGGCAAAACTGGGGGCCATTTTGGTTCCCAGTGCAGTGCCTGAGATCTGAAGGTATGGTGTGTTATTGAAAAAGAAATAGTTCCTTTTTTAGGACAAAGGCAGCCAGCTTTGTTAGGAAGGAACTAGATGGTAATTTTGTAGAGCTAGTCTCAAGGAAATGTTCCAAGGTCTCTAGGCCTTGTGTCTGATTAATATTAGTATACAGGGATTCAATATCTAAAGTACATAGTATTGTATCCGTATCAATTGGTGGCAGTTCTTTGAGAAAAATTAAGAAGTGGGAGCTATCCTTTATGTAAGACTTTAAGGACGGTACAAAATTCTTTATGTGGAAGTCTACAAAGCTTGATATTCTTTCAGTTAGACTACCAATACCAAAGACAATGGGTCTGCCAGGTGGTTCTTCTAGGTTCTTATGAATTTTTTTTAATATGTATAAGAAAGCCCTTAAAGGATGTTCATTGAGTAAAAATGTTTTCTCCTTCAGGGAAATGTCCCCTTGGGTCAATCCCTCTTCAAGTATCAATTGTAGTTCTTTAAAATATCCTTTTGTAGGGTCAGATTTAAGTTTTTTATAGAAAGTTTGATTTGCTAGTTGTCTTAAGATTTCATATTGAATTTTGTCCATTATGACAATGGCGCCTCCTGTCAGCAGATTTGATTACAATTGATTTATTCTGTTCTAGTTCTGCCAGTGCTTTCCGTTGGTCATCTGGTAGATTGTGTGAAGAAAAGGCTTTCTGTTTAATATGTTTTTCGAGTTCTAGTTCTGTGAGTCTACAGTATGTATCTATCAAATGGTTTCTGTTCTTAGGAGGACAAAAGTTGCTTTTAATATAGAAGGTATTTTTGTGTACAGTATTGTGGGAGGGTTCATTATTCATAAAAAATTCTTTGCGTCTAACATCTCTAAAGAATTTTGGTAAATCTAAAAAGAGTTCAAATTGACTTACAGAAGGAGTTGGTACAAAAGAAAGACCAAGTTCAAGCACTGATAGCTGAGCAGGGGTCAAAGCAGTGTTACTTAAGTTGACAACAGCTGATTTCTTCTCTGGAATTGGGATCGGGTCCATGGACGGTTCAGTGAGTCTTTTCCTTTTTCCCCGCTGTGTGCGTTTTCACTGGGGCCTCTCCTGTCAATCAGTGAATGACAGCACCAATAGGCGTTTCCCTGTTGAACAAAAGCAAAACTTCAAATGTCAAAATTTATCATAGTTTAATCTCAAATGCCCATTATCATAGTCGTTGATAATGGTCATAAAATGCACAGTAAAGTCAGTTGGGCTATTCCCAGCATTTGGTCCTCATGGAGATGAATCAGGTTTAAACTATGTTTTAAAAGTTGCTTACAAAATGGTTGGAAGCACAGGCCTAACTGTCCAGTAGCCCATTCACATGCTGAAAGCTGTTATATTTATTTGACAATGTTTATTCATCAAGCTGGTAATTTTGCTGCTGAATCTTGTGGATGAAAAAAGCTCAACTTTAATCATTTTTTTTTCCTTTGGGTTGGAGATGTGAGCATCTCTAATGAGATCGACCACAAACATTATCTCTGCACCATCTAACCTGCAGCATTTCATTAACTCTGTGTCGAATAGTTCCCCTAACCCCCCCCCCCCCCCTTTTATTCTGCTATTTTCTCCTGAGAAACGGTGAAGTCTGTTCGCAGGAAGTTGATTCTGTTCATTTGGCTGCAGCGTTTTCAGTGAGAGAAACTTTTCTTCACTCATCCACATGACTTGTTCCGTCTCATCTGACTGCAACGTTCCCAAATTTTATGAACAGTAGTCGCTTAACAGTCATCCTTTGGGACCATTTGTAAACAAAACAGGGAAAACAAATCATCTGGTTGCTAGGCAGCTTGACAACATCATAATGTGATATAGATAAAACCTTCAGATGCCCAAGATGTACCTGCGTGCCAGGTTTGGTTGCTCAACTCCTGATTGTCTTCCCAGACAGAGGTTTGGTGTATTTAGTAATATTTGTCTCCATGCTCTGTTACAAAAAGGTCCTGATTTGTAGAAACAAACTTGATATGACTGTAAAGTGGCTCAGACAGCACATTGAGGTGAATGGTCTCAAATAAAGCTTCTCTCTCTTATCAATATTTATCCAAAGACTTGCACAGAAATAATAACAGAGCCTCTCACCTATTTCACACTCTGTCTGGGGGAATTTTAAGCTCTGCTCGTGTAGTATAATGAAATGAATTTAAACTAAATGGAGATGCAGAGATTAAAAAATACCCATCATAGATGAAGCCATAATTAAAAACCATACATATTACTTACTTTGAGTTGTATCTACATCTACATCTCCCTCTCCCTCTGTGCTCATTCTCATGCAGCTCCTCGTTTTATTTTTAAGAAGTCCATTCAGCATCTCTCATTAATTGCTATGTGGTGCAGTAGTAACGAGTTGCTGGTCGGGGATCAGGTTCAAAATCTGCTGAAAGTTTCTACCGACCAACTTGGCAGGTCAGAGAAAGAAATTCCTCTTCATCTGACAGAAGAGGAGATGGTTCAGTGAAGTGAAGGATCCATTGGGAGTTGATGGTTGAATGAGTGCTCAAATAAAAGCAAGTTTGGAGGCGTTTATTCAATCACTAAACCTTTTACTTCTTTGGTTTGGTTTATTCTGCGAAGCGGGAGCGAAGCGATCGGATCTCGAGTGTCATCAATTAGTCTGTGATCTAAAAAGTTTAGCTTTCATCAGCTTTTTATTTTTACCGAGAAACACCAAGGCAGTGATCTCATTTCCAATATAGTCCGTCAAAGATAAAAGTAAACATATGGTGTAAGCATGGAAATAAAATACTTTCATAATAAATATTATTAAAAAATATGAGAGAATTAAAGAGAGAAATGGGTCACGTAATAAAACCAGCAGGAATATATAGACGAATCACAAAATTGATATGGTACTGAAGACAAATAAAGCCTGTACGTAGTTTAATAAAATTGTGTCAGATTTTAGATCCAGAAGTGTTTGCTGTGATCACACGTTTACAAAAGAAAGGCTATATCCTTGCCAGCATCAATGCCTGGGGTGCTTTTTAATTAACAGACAACTTGTCAAAAGTTAGTTGGTGGGATTTCTCACCCTCTAATGAGACCATCAGTTGTGCTGTGTTGAGCTACTGCTGGTATACATAAAAACAGTTCTATCTGCCTACGTTGGTAATTCATTGGGTAATTGTTTTCCCCGCTCAGCCAAGAAAAGCAAAGCCGCACTTAATCACCAGAAGACACCAAGTTCAGTCACAAGAACCGTGAAACGCTGTGATGAAATTCTGGAAAGTACGACCAAAAGTGGCCATCGCCATGTGTCTGGGCCCCAGAGCCAGACTTAAATCTTTTTGTTGGCTCGTGTCGGTTTTTGCTTTTAAAATTAGATTTGTGTGCCCATTCCACAGTCCTCTGTATTTATGTTTTCCTGTTTCAGGCTCATAATTCAGAGTTACTGTCTTGGTGTTAGTTAGTTCTTTCTTGTTTAATTTTTTAACTTTTCCACAAGTCTTTACATTAGTTACCCTCTATTTTCGGAGTCTCCCCTCATCCTGCCTCATGATTGAGTTTCTCGTTGTTCTGAGTTTTTCTAGAAGACTTGTAGTTTTTGGATTTCTTCTTCCTGACTTGCAATTGTTTTTTATTTTGTGAGAGCTCAGCATTAAAAGCTGCTTTTTGAGTTTACTCAGGTCTCCCAAATCCTGCATCTGGGTGGACATCCTGCCTGCTAAACAGCTGTTTCATGACAGCCGCTGCTGATAAGGATTGATTCACTCCATTAGAAACTGCACAAGTTCAAGCAGTACATACATCTCAAAAACATCAGCTGGATGGAGATTGTGTGACTCAAACTTTTATACTGAAACAAGACCTTAACCACCATGAACACCACAACATCTGAGACTGTGACCTTAAACACACCTCAAGGATCTTAAAGGATGCTTGACCAAGAAGCATGACAGAGTCCTGTATCAGCTCACTGACTGAATGTAAAAGTAAAGAAAAAGCAAACAACAAGTGCGGTTGCAAAAACAAAGTGAATAACTTGGTTTAAAGTATGACTGCTTAATGCTCAAGCTATTCCTTTAAGGTACTGTCACAGTAGCACCGGTCTCTATTAGTGTTTTTTTTTTTCTCTCACTTTGAGTAAATTTGCAGTCTGTGTGAATGACAAATTCATGGGTGTGCTTCCTGTTTTGGTCTCATTTCCCTGCCAGCTCTGGCAGAATGGAAACTTGCTGAGCTTTGTTCAGTGTCCCAATTTTAAAGTAGAGGATTGATTATTCTAGCGGTGTCCCATCACACTCTTATGAGCATTATTACACTACCAGACTATAAAATCCCCCAGGCCACATAGGGCACGCTCAAACAATTTGATAATTCAAAAGTAAGGCAGTTTTTTTTTTTTCACATGGATAGCTGAAGGGACTATCTTATTAGAGATATATTGAAGCAGAAGTTAACATTTAATTGACAGTGGCCTTTCATGCTCATCATACGAGCACTTCTCCACAGGCCTGTCACGATGTACTGTCATCACAATTTGGGAGGATTTCCTTCTGCTGCCAGAATCTCCAACCAGATAATATAAGATGTTACAGTCTGATAAATGAGCTCCATCCAGGTTTAACTGACTAACTCCAGACAGAAGGCCTTGTTCTATTAAATTCTGCTGTGGAGGATGGAGGGACATTAAAGTGTTCATCGATGGGTAACGTCTGGGTCACAATTAACTCACTTGCTCAGCTTTCAACTGCACTGTATCCACTAGTGCCAAACCAAATGGACACAAAGAGTCTTATTTTCTTTCTTTAACCTGTAAATGAAAATCTGGACACTTTTTACCCACAATTCTTTGAAAGCATTTCTATTTGAAAAGAAGCAAATTGGTTTTCCCCCGTGTCCCATTGTAGACTTTCACTGAGAACTGCCAAGTGATTCTGTCAAACCTGCCTGACGAGGCAAAAACTAATCTTCCTTTCACAAAGTCGAGACTACATCCGTGTTGTGCAGTTGTTGTTTTTCTTTTCAGACTCTACAAACCTAAGATTTGTCCGTCTTGTCTTCCCCACATTTTAGTCTTTGGGGATTTTTTTTTTTTTGATGTTCAGAGCTGGTTGAAAGAGGAAAAACAAGTTGATTCATTATCCCTTTATCTGCTTCTAAAATGATAGGAATTGTCATTTTCTTTCTTACCTTATCATTCTACTGTAACTTTCTTGCTGTGCGTCAATCTCAGTTTGACCTCTGCCACAGAAGGCCTGCTGTTTTCTCTCTCTGCATTTTTTGCACGTCTCGGATTGACATAGTTTGAAAACCGCGCACTGGTCTGATTTAAACATTAAGCAGCAGCTGTTTTCTCTGTGTGCGGTATGTCCACAGGCCAGCGAGGTGTCTGATGCTAATGTTGAGTGTTTGTATCTGATTCTCCCACTGTGTTTGCTCTCAACAGGTTTTTTATCATCTCATTCCCCTGCTGTCTATACTCTCAGTAGGTTTTCATTATCAGATCCCCCTGCTGACTCTCTGCACGCCTTCCCCTCTCTTCTCTGTTTTCGGGGCTTTTTCTTGACCGTGCATTATCGACCGAACGCAACCGAAAGCGTCTCCCTCTAAATGTATGCACTCAATATTCTGCACTGCACCCGATCTGTTGAATGTGACATTATAACCTCTTCCCCAGGCACTTTTGTGTTACACAAATTGGTCTCAAACTACTACTGTGAGTTGAATCACAGTTGCTTTAACCCACACCTTACTCTTGACATAAGTAGAGCCGAGAACAAATTTTCCTTCCAACTGTAGAGCAGATTTTAACCAAATATCTAGAAAGTCTGGGCGCCATCAAGTCGTCGCAGAGGAAGACCACTGCGTGAGTTTTATGTGTGCGTCTGTGTGTTTGTAAAACATACAATAAAAAAGGTAGAAGATCAAAGTAGGATTTGAATGTGCTTATCTGAGGAACTTTAAAGCCTCCTCTTCTTACATGCCAATCAGATGCTTTTGTCTCTCACTATTGCCACCTACAGCGACTGCCTGGCAAACATTGTTGTTCTGTAATTTGAATTAGCAGCAGCTCCTGGATACTTCAGATTCTAATGGCATGCACAGCGCACGCTGCTGATATAGTTTATCAGAGACGATGTATGAGGACGAGACATGGCTCAAAGAATCCTGAATGAAATCGATGAGACAATTCTGAATGGCTGTTGCCTCACCCCTGCCGATCAAGCGTCAAATGGGAAAGACTGATACATGCGCACAGTAGAGGGGTCATGATATTTACTACATGATTACTGTAGCACAGCTGTAGGTAAGTGTAGTGTTCTTTAATTTTGATCAGCTTACTTTATCCATCATGCCAATAAGCATGGTGTTCGATCACGGTTGTTGTTTTTGTGGGAGGAGCCGAAACACTTTCGATGTTGGCACCGTGGATTGAGCTGTAAATAAAGGTGAAATGTTGTGAAACAGTGCAGTATAAATATAACTGGTGGAGGGAATAGACTTTTGGTGGCCAAATAAGCAAAGTTTTAAAGCGGTTTTCTTGAAATTACCACTGAAATTTATATTTTATGTGGCAGTGAGCACTGAAATCAAAGCTGTCTCCCCATTCTACTAGATGGGAAGTTTCAAAACTTGCTTCTGATATCACCTTCTATTCACAGGTCTTGATAAAAACAGAGCCATCAGACTAGCTGATGGGTTCGGAAATCCATCAGCTAGTCTGATTTAATTGTAACATAGTTCCTGGGGTCCAATATTTCAAGACTTCCAGTTTAGGAAATCACATATCTGCACTAGGAAGCTAAGTCATTACTGGGTGATGACCAGCGGTTGTTTTGGCAGATATCATTCTTCTTTTCCTCACTGTTGACTTCATTCAACCAGTCCTGGTGCAGTGTTGGTATTATAACCAGGAAAAAAAATGGACTACGGTAGAAATAAAAGCAACGCTTCCTACCACCACACACACACACACACACAACTGTGTATATAAATGTATACCGTAGAATACAGCTGCCTAATTCAACAAAGCAAGTCCACCAGAGTTCTCAGGACGAATTCAGTTTTAAGGTCAATCATTTAGCAGTGCTGCCTCAACAGACAAGTAAGGGTTGTTTTTAACTGTTAATCATTAAGACCCATGGTAGCCTAAAAATTTGGGGCTGAAATGATCTCCTGTAATGTTTCTCTTGCTGTGGTTTCTGTGGCTGGCATGGTTGCAGTGAGCCATGGCAGCCACTCTTAAGTTTATTTTAAAAACTGCTCGCTGTCTGAAAGCGTTGAGTTTAGTACAACAAACTAGATCAAGTGGAAAGGTTTTTGTGATATGTGGTTTTGCAGATTTCCAGTGTTTTTAATGTATAATGATAAAAACTGATGGACGAAGATACAGTTTACTTCCCTCTGGGATCACAGAGTAGGAAAAACAGCAAAGTGGCTAAACTGAGAAACCACACGCTAAAAATCAGCTAAGAAGTGTAACTGCTTGTCGTTGCAGTTCATCTTTAATTTTTTTGTCCGTCTGAGTTTTTTTTCTTTTCTTTTTCTCCTCTTCTGCTTGATCCTATAACACCTGATGTTCCTCAGAAATTTGTCTAGGAGAGAGAGAGAGAGAGCACAATGCATCACATACTGCCCAAAGAATTGCACTTAGATAAGCAATTAGAGGTTAAAAGGCTATGTATTATATTATATTAAATTATATTATATGTTTTCATTTAATTGAAGCTTCTACATTTCACTAGGAAATCAATCTGTTTTTAACACCTCCTACATTTGACAGACCTTAAAATATTTCTGTTATCCTTGAAAATAAATGCATGTAAAACTAAAGTGACCAGTCAATTAATTTAATTAATTTAATTTTCCTTTATCAGTTTCAGATGACTAAACGATACTAATTTAGTATTTAGTGTAGTTTTACTAATAATGATACCCATCACAACTGCACAACAACTAACTGTTTCCACTCTAAAGTGAGCTATTAAGTTGTCTAATAACATCACAGGTAATTGCTATCACACTCACTCTCCCGGTTGCTCGTTGTCTCTCCTATCATGTTGCATAGCTCGATTTCTTTGAGCCTTACGCAGAGATCACAGATATCATCCGCCTCGCTCCATGACGCTACAGTAGGAGCTTCTTCTGCCGCACTGAAAACATCCAGAGGCTGATAACCAGGCACCGGCAAAATGTTTGATGTCTTCCAGGGTGCTGGAACTTCGAGCTGCTGCTCAACACCATCATTCAAGCTGTTAGCAGAGCAGTCGTTTCTGGAAGTGATGGGTAACGAGTTTTTCTGGTTTGGTGCAGGGTCAAAAAAAGGCCAGGTTTTCTTGTTGTCTGTTTTGTCCTGGATGGAAGGGAAATACTTGACAGCTGTTATTTTGTTCAGAGAGTGCATTTTTGTTGTTTAAATTCAAAACTGGGAGAGATCCACCTCAGAAATTCCATAACAGAAGGAGGATTTAGGTTCCACAACATGGTGCCCCATTGTTGCCAGGTTTGATGAAGTGCCCAAACTCAACTAACAACCCAACAATCATTAACCATGTATCCAGAGTACCCTCAGTAGCACATTGTCATAAAAGAACACAGCCTGTTATTCTTCTTTGGTTTAAAGATAAATATGGACACTGTAGCTTCTGCATATGAAAAGGGAAGCTAGCACATATTGCCTAAAAAACTTGCCTTCTTTCCAGTTGCCAGAAGGGGGCACTTCTCCAGGTTTAAAAACAAGTCAGATTTCATATAGGTCTATGGGGAAGCAACCCTTTGCTCACTGATCGATGGCCACAGAAGTGGTCTCAGTCACACGTTACAAAGCTTATTTGAAATAACATGAGATCATGTTATAAATTATGGTTTTCATCTGACTTAAAAAAAGGAGGACAAAGCAGAGCATGCTTTAATTTGGTGAACTTTTCTCAAAAATAAACTAAAAATTATGCTTATACACTTATTGCAGACCTCCCATAGATTTTAATTCAGCATTCCTTGGCTTTTACACCACTTCCTCTAATGTATCTGCAGCATCTCAAAGGGATGAGCACAAATGTTGCCCAGACAGCCAGGTAAGGGCACCTATTTTATTTTAAACACAGAGCAACAAGAAAAAAAATATTCCAGATCCTGTGGAGACAGTAATGTGATGGTGATGCATACACTTTTCACGTGTTTTGTAGTCTTGTCATGCTTGGTGACGATTGAAAAAATCCACCCAATTTAAAACAACGAGATAATCAGAGATCATGAAAAATATGCTTGTTTGATTCCTTAGGCAGAGCTGGGTGAGGAGACTGATGATGCTCAGATGTTTGTGTGGCAGATATTTAAAACATTTCAGCTTAATATGAGATTTTACACCTGGAAGCTTTGAACAACAGCCTCTTATAATTAGCTATCACACATTGCTTTTGTTCTTATTCTTTCATTCTTGTTTATTTTTATTTTAAACTAATATTAGTGACTCAGCAAAATGTAAAGGATCCATTCTTTTCACGATGTTTGAGCCCCAGCTGCGCGCACGTTTTAAGCCCACACGGGAATGTAACTTGCTCCAGATGTCCACAAATTTAGGCGCTTGTACAACTACATTGGTTTTTGTAAAAAAATAAAAAATAAAAATGAAAAATTCGAGTTAGTGGGATTTAAAATGCACACACCATAAAATCGAAGTCTTGAGTAAGGCGTGGATTTGTGTGTGAATGTGCATTTCACGTGAAACGAGTCTGCCTGGTAGGATTTATTACCCCATTGGAACTGAAGGACCCAATCTTGCAAGGCGCAGGGCTTTTGAAACTGCGCTTATTAAACATCGGTGGACTGAAGAGGAGCTTTCGGAGGAGAGGGAGGCGCACGGAAGCTGGCGCTGGGAACGCGTAGTAAAACCCTCCACTCGCTCTCTCTCTCTCTCCCTCTCCCTCACTGCCTCCCGTCCTCCCCTTCAGTTCTGGTTTGAGGAGATCTCTCTTGGAGCTGGAGAGGAGAGGTCGGCCGTCTCTCTCCTCCAGCAGCCGCCGGGCTTCTCTGCAGCCTCTCACCGCTTCATCATGGATCTGGGAACTAAAAGAGTTGCTGGAATTATCGCTCAGCTCGCCCTGCTTCTCTCCTGCGCGTACGGGACGACCGGAGAAGGTGAGCCGGCTGTGCGTTTTTTTTTTTTTTTTACTTTTCCCCCAG
>VUQR01031939.1:16314-31689 GCA_015108515.1 Hemichromis elongatus
ATTAATTTATATTAGCAGCAAAAAAAAAAAAAAAAAAGCAGCCATATGACTAAAATATAAACTAAAATATGCCTTTGAGCTGCCAAAAACAGTGAGTAAATGTTTATCCACTGGAGCCTCGAGCCTCAGGTCAGTTTTAAATGTCAGGATGAGGTAATGAGAATAAAACCCTGCAGCTTTTTAAACAAACTATTATCACAATATTATGTGCATATCAGTTCTTTTCTTTGTTTACTTTTCTAGCCAATGGAACTGAAAATTTGAATGAGGAAAAAGTCAAATCTGTTGAATTTGTCAGCTGCTATTGGTGCTTGAATCTGGTTAACAATGTGCTGTCAGTGCACCACTATTCCTGTTTGAAACATGTTTTTGCTCCATTTTGTTGTCATTTTGTTGTGTTGAACACAGAGATGTACATAATGCAAAATGTGAAAAGTTACTCCCATACTCCTCCTACTGTCTGGAGGGAGGTCCTAACTATAGGTGGTATAAAAGTTGGATGTATGAAAAGTGAAGCCAATGCAAAAGTTCCTTAAACCTGCAGATTTTTAATAGCCATCGGTGGGCAGTGCCAGTGGTTTTCTATAGGAAACCCGCCCACGGAGTTAACTTCAGTAAGCACTTTTCTAGAGTGTACAGGTTCAGCCAGTCTACTTAAGTTATACAAAATAAAAGATTAAGTCCGTTATGTAAATTCTGGTCACTTGAAGTTTCAGAAAGAAGGATCATCAGGGGTCTTCTCATCAGTTTGCAGTCTCACAATCAGATCCCAGTTTCAAAACACCAGAATGGCAACAATGAAAACACTTTATCGGATAGCTAATAATTAAACTGACACATTATTAGCATTTAATGTATAATGCAGATGTTTTTTAGGTTTATTTCAGGCACAGAAATTGTCATGTGTAGATGATTGTCAAGTATCATGAAATCCCCATGTGATGATCCCAGCGTGACTTTTTGATTTCTAACCCGAAGCAATGACTATGACACAGGAACTGTTACAATTATTAAGAAAATAGTTCATGTATTATTGGTAATGGATTCAATTCAGTTTCATTTTATTTATTTATTTCGATGCTGCCAAACATCATGGTAATACATGGTAAGCTGGGATAGGCTCCAGCCACAGCCAACCTCAACGCTACATTGGCCACACACTAAGGATAAGTGGAAGAGAATAGGTGGATGGACAGCTAAATAGTCACATCAGTACTTTTTATTGTAAGGTAAACATCCTACAATAGCAGAGAGTAAACAACAATTAAATGACTTTGTGACAGTGGGAAGGAAAAACTCCCTATTACCAGGCTTAGGGAGGGTTACCAAACTGCTGTGTCTGGTTAGGGTGGGAGGAAGACAATAAAAATACTGTTCTCTGTACTGAAGGTTGAATGTTGTTTGAGGGCTATTAATTGCTCCAGTAACTTTTTTTTTTAAAGTAACTGAATGCTGATGTTCAATTATAACTGTTTATTTTGTCTGTTTGTCTAATATACTATATAATATCAATTATTTTTCTTAATCTTAACTAATAGAGGATGTCAATCTTAAATGGAATTTTAAAGCGATATTAACCAACCTCGGTGTGAAGCATGCTGAACATCAGAGCTTATAGTGAATCCTTTAAGCTTCCTGCTGGGAAACAACCTGCACTATGAAGGTTGACCTGCAAAATCTTTAAGAAAGCAAAGAAACATCTACTCCAGCGGTGAGTTAACCTGTGTGAATCAGTTAAAAATTCACCTTGCGAGAACAGAATTTCAGCTAAAATCACACGTGTGTCCGCAACCTGACGGTGGAGCGGCGTAGAGGGAAGTTTGCACCCATCTTGCACTGAGTGTTGAAGAAGCCATAAATTTTGTATTGCAATACTGAGTGGGTAGACTTGATGCAAAGCAGGGAAACTGCAGGACTGTGAAGCCCTGCGTTTAATAACAGCAATGTAATTAAAGGTTTGTTTCAAATCTGCTGTCTCTGTAATTGTGCCCTCTTAAAGTTTTATATCATGACCTCTTTTTCTTCTGATTTATTTTATTAAATCTGAACGCTTCGCTAATTTGAATTTTGAGACTCTGGTTTTAATTACTGTATTTAATTAGCTTTGCTGCATCATTAACTGGCATTTGTTATATTTATTCCAATAGTTTGATTCAAGCTGTTCTGTTTTAAAGATATATTTGGTATTTTATAGATATTGGTTGGATTTTGAGGGGTTTTATTGGTTAATTGTTTTGCGTGTGAATGGATTTCCATTATTAAGAATAAAGAACGCTATTACTTTTCCTGAAAGTATTACTCAGAAAAGAAAACAATCAAGAAAAAATCCACATTAGATGTTTGTACCCCGTTTATGTGGACGCCCGCTGACGTCAACCGAGTCTTATTGTGGAAATTCAGCCAGTTCTTGCTGCTATATCTAGTCTACTATCAGTCAAGTTCAAGGGGTAAGTCTCTGAAGTCTAATATCATGCACTTTATTTGAATCCTAAGATCCTTCTGAGTAGCTTGTTGTCTCTGGTGTACAATATAAGTGTAGGTGGATGAAGCGATTGTGGTAAAGTAATGAACTTCCAGGGGAGGAAAAGTTGTAGTGTAGAGGGATCGGTGTTCTAGCACACGGTTTTCATCTGTTCAGATTATGGAAAAAAAAAAGATTTTGAAGAGGCTACTTTGGGTGCAATATTGGTCTCCCGCCTCTTCAGTGATGAATTTTTATGCTTGTGCATCGGAGACAGCTGTGGAGGAGGAATCTTGTTTTTCCAACTGTCCGTTCTTCCTGCGACCACGACACTGCGGGAGTGGGTCTGCAGAGAGAGTAACCCAGGTTATTTTATCGGAGGTAATATTTACAGATTTCCCCTGAACATATCACATACAGAAATCATTAAGTTACTGTTTCAAACGAGAACAATAAGGATGCATTTACTCATTCTGTTTGTGATTGTGCAGAATAGACAGATTGTGCGTTGCACCTTTCTTAAGAAGTGCTCATCCAAACCAGATGAGTGGGTGACTGAAGTCAAACCAGTGGCGATGAATAAAAGTACTGTAGAATACAATACAAAAGAACATGTTGTGTATTATGTTTTTGAGTTTTATACCATCAGAATGGTGACATTTTGTAAAGGTTATACATTCTTTGAGTTGCTGTTATTCTCACACCACCTTGTAGGCCTCTCGCCCCCCCACAGACAGAGTGGAACAGGCGGCAGTCGCTGGAAACAACTTTCAGCTGAAACAAAAGAACTGCTCATTTACTGTAAAGCCACCTATATCGTGGCACTTCATTTAATCAGTTGCACAGCTTATACATCTGCTGAGATTGAAGTGTGTAAACTGTTGTCGTTATGGGTAATTAATGAATGGGTGATTTTCTGTGTTTGGCACACGTGGTCATTTTGGGCCAACGCAAAACGTTCGCAATTTTTCGGTAAAAGGCACAAGACTGTTTTGACATAATTTAAGAATTCTTACGCTGATTATTTTAAAATTTCACACACATATCATAATGTTTGTCTCTTGGCTCGCCAGCTGGAACGTTTTAAGTGCACCTATGATTGTTGACAGAGGTCTGGAAAGCAACTCTGATATAGCGGACTAGGTTGAGGTTGCAGACCAGGCCATATGGCAGATATGTTTTTAGTTTAAACATTTATGTGATTCAGAAAGCAAGATTGCCACGTCGCTGTGATAGGGAGTGATGCCAGTGCACTGCTGATGACTAACTGTCATGTATTTATTTTTAGGAGGTACTGCAAACCAGGAATTCAGAAACAACCAATCATTAATCATTTGTATGTGCACATCCAATGCTTTAAGTAATTGTAGTTATTTATAAAAGTGTTTTCCTGACCCCTTGACGAGACCCTGCCCCAAGTGAAGGAGTTTAAGTATCTCGGGGGCTTGTTCATGAGTGATGGGAGAAGGGAGCGGGAGATCGACAGACGGATTGGTGCTGCGGACGCTATACCGGTCTGTTGTGATGAAGAGAGAGCTGAGTGTAAAAGCCAAGCTCTTGATTTACCGGTCGATATACGCCCCTCCCCTCCCCTATGGTCATGAGCTGTGGGTAGTGACCGAAAGAACGAGATCGCGAATACAAGCGGCGGAAATGGGCTTCCTCTGAAGGCTGGCTGGCCTCTCCCTTAGAGAGTGTGAGAAGTTCGGTCATTCAGGAGGGGCTCAGAGTAGAGCTGCTGCTCCTCCACATTGAAAGGAGCCAGTTGAGGTTGTTCGGGCATCTGACAAGGATGCCCGAACAACCTGGGCAAGGTTTTCCAGGCATGTCCCACCGGAAGGAGGCCCTGGGGCAGACCCAGGACACGCTGGAGAGATTATATCACTCGGCTGGCCTGAAAGCGCCTTGGTGTTCCCCCAGATAAGCTGGAGGAGGTGGCTGGGGAGAGAGAGGTCTGGGCTTCTCTGCTTAGGCTACTGCCCCCCGCGACCCGGCCCCGGATAATCGGAAGAAAATGGATGGATGACCCCTTGGGTTGAATGCCAGAAGCTAAAAACATCAGTAGGATCAGATCAAGTTATAAACTTCACATTTTGAACATATCTGTATGCCAGTCCACACTTGCACACCCAGAAGAATAACTTGAAACACTTGATTTTGGTCCACTGTATTCCCTATCTTCTCTTTATTTTGGTTCCGGTAGGTAATGGAATGCACTACTTTGGTTAGTCCAAGGCTGGTGACCTACTGGCAACCTCCAGTCACTAGAGAAAATGGATGGAAATAGATTAAGTTGGCCGCAAGAAGAGCAGTACAGCAATTCAAATTTCCTTGTGATTGCACCTGCAGTTTGCGTAGGGGACACAGACTTATCTGCAATACTATTTACTCTCACGGCAGTTGTAAAAAAAAGTGCAATTGAAAACTAAATGGAGAAAGTTTACCCCCCCAAAGTAAAAGCTCTGACTTACTGCTGCAACCAATCAAAAGGTACCACGTATACTTTGAAGGTGAGCTTTCACCATTTCTGGATAGTGTTGCCAATCTCACTACTGCTTGCAAGATTTTCCCAGACAAGCTGCAAACTTCATTGCAACCAATTTCAACCTAGCGTCTACCAGCAACCTCCTTAACTTGACAAAATAGGGATAACTTACCAGTAATTTATCAGCAGCTACCATTAACTGCCTGCAATCAGTGGGGGAACACACACTTTTCCCCTCATGATTGGTGGTGATCAGAAGGTTGCAAACCACTGTTTTGGCCTGTGTGACTTGGGCTTTCCACAGCTTGGTTATCGTAGACGATTCTGTGCCACTATTTGTGAAGATGTGGTGTGTAATACTTTGCAGAGTGCAGAGAGTGAAGATTTGGGCCTTTGAGTTTAATGTAGTAAGTAAACCACAGAACAGTTCATGCAGTTACTCAATTTTTATAGTAAAAGGGTCACTTTTTGTCTGTTGTATCATGCTATAAAAATAATTAAAGAATGAAGTAAATCTCGGTTACCTATATTAGAACATTACCAGTGGATGTACAGATAAACTTAAGGCTGCATTGACAGAGGCGGGTTCAGGAGTCGATAGAATGAAGACTAGTGTGCTCCCTGAAAGAAAGAGAAATGAGATGAAAAGAAATAAAACTTTAATGTTTCTTGGGGGATGGGTCAGTGCAGCTGGAAAAAAGAAATACACACACACGCAGGCGCGCGGTCTGATAGAAACAATAAAACAAAAAAACACAATAACGTCACACAGAAGACGAAGCTTGTGTCTAGCTGAATATTAGTATGAACATCGGCAGATTTCTTACTTAGGATGGAGAAGAAAGAGGAGTTTTATTCTGTGTATTTAATTTATTCTGTGTAATAAAAATGATAATGATTCTGAGATTCTAAAAGCCATACCCTGACATCTTAGGAATTAAGGATAAATCAATATGTAGATGAATGGTTTCTAAGGGGAAATCTAAACATGAAAAACTACATTTGTAGATGGTATATGAATTTGGAAAACAAGAGCTGCCACTCAAAGTACTGCCATCAAATTTAAAAGCACCTTATAGCCGAGATGGAAAAGCTTCTGGACCCAGAGGAGTTTGTGCCATTTATAAGCTATAACCAAACACAAACCACAGATGCCTGAGACCAATAAGTTGTCCTTCAGCTATTTACTCCTCAGAGAGTCCACCTATAGCACATCGTTCACTTAATAATCATCCACGTCGACTTTTCCCTCCACATTTCATTTGTTTCAGTGCTCTGCCGCTGCCAGGGGCAAGGTCTGGCTAAAGCTGTTTATCAGAATGAACTGAAGGAGCTAAAATGCATCCTGAGAGGTTTGATATTTGTGTTTCTTCACTAACGATATTTCACTGTATCAGCAGCGGGCCAAAATCAGGCCTTTAAGTTGAGCTGCTTTTCATCAGGATTAGAGGGGGAAATGCTTTACACTGATGAATCACAACATTAAAACAAAAATTAAAACAGCTCTGACCCATTAGGGCATAGACATGTTGGTAATGAGTATTTTGGGTTTTGTGGGGTGAGGGCCTCAGTGGATTGGACTTACTATGGGGCATCTCGCAGATGTTCATTTGGACTGGCATCTGAGGAGTTTGGAGGCCTGGAACTTTTGAAGTATAGTGGGGCACATGTCCTGCTGGGGTTATCTGCATTCACTGGTTTCTGTGCCTCACATGTTGAATCATAGGCATGAGCCCTCTCGCTACCACAGTGTTGGCTTTTTAGATCCAGAGTTAGAAGTAATTAGCACTTGTCTTAACATTAAGCCTTAACCAAGTGAAAAATGTTGAGTTATAAAACAGTTCATTTTGCATACAGCTGTTACATATGAGGGGGTGGACCATAGAGATGGAAAATGGACATTTATGTAGCTTTCTAGACTACAAGGCTCATTTAATTATACAGTCAGTGCTTTTTTTTCCTGTATAAGTTGTCTGCCTCTCATCCATGCTCAATTTAGAGGCATCATTTAATGTAAGGTGCATGGTTTGGACTGTGGGTGGAAGCCAGAGTACCTATTCAATTCAATTCAGTTTTATTTATTAAGCACCAAATCACAAAAACATTCGCCTCAAGGCGCTTTATATTGTAGACCCTACAATAAAACAAAGATACCTAGAAAAAAAACAAGCCGGCTTTACACAGAAATGCCCGTTTCTTATTTCTTATGTAAACTTTCTCCTTCATATGGCAAAAGAAAGTTGCATGTTTTTTACATAAAACTTAAAGGGGGCTGAACTGTGTCATTTCTGGAGCCAGTCTCATTAGAGAAATTGCATTTTTTGGAAGGTTTTTTTGTTTTGTTTTTTTGCATACAGACAGTGCGTTATGAGTACTCTGATGTTGTTCTCACAATAGTGAATACAACCAACAGCGAGTCCACCGTCCCTTCTTATTGGATGCTCTTTGCAAACAGAAGGTTTAAACAGCAGGTGGGTGGGGCTTCTGTGGAGATACACCTGCCTGAAATGACAGTCCTTCTTACTGACATCATAGTGAAACGCTTATACATGGGTTGACCTCAATATTTTCATTTTGTCGCCCTTTGAGCTAAACACGCGTGTTTACAGCCAAAAGGAATGAAAACTGGTGGCTTTTGCGTGTTTAATGTGCTTCTCTTTGCCAGTGTTATTGGCTTGTTTAAATTATTCCTACTTGTACCTGTATTTATTCATGTAAGAAATGTCAGTGATTACGCTTCATTTATAAATATCTTGTTTACTGGGCCAAAAGTCTTTGGTTCGGTTTTTGGAAAAACTATTCCCATTTAAATAGGAATTGTAAAATTGGTCAGAAAAACTACGTTTGGATATTTTTCTCAATTCATTTAGCCTCAATGGATTTTTTATTTTTTTTTATTTTTACTTTGCATGTCTTCAACTTCATAATACTCTCCCCCACTCTCATCAGTCTTCCTTGAGGATTTTATCTCCCTTCTGAGCTGGTTCACATCCGCTGGAGTGTGCGCTATAATCATAGCCTAATGACAGATAATCTCAAGAACACTGAGTGACTTTAATCCTTGCCTAATGACAGATAATACCACACGATCCCTGCTGTGTGTGTGTGTGTACACTGATTTGCATTTTCGCCCTCGTCCCTCTGTGTTTAAATGATGGTGACTCACTGGTTCCTCTGAGTCACCACATTCCCAGTACGACAAATAAAATTAAAACTTTGTAGTCGGTTTACTTTGTGCCTGCAGAGAGAGCCTGAGGTGTCCCGTCTTGCCTGAAAGTCAAACTAAATGCTCTTTATGAGTCAGGTGTCAGACTATTGAAATTCTCACTGCCTTTGCCTACTTGTCCTATGACTGAACCTCACTATGGTTGATATAATTGGACAGGTAATCCTACTTCCATTATCTTGAACTTAGTAACTGGTTTCTAAGCTAATTAGGCTGTAAGATCTGCATTGTTATTGGTTATTCACATGCTTGATGCTGAAGGAAAAGTTTGATTATTCAGCTGCTGCAGGCTGGAGGGATTTAATATGAGTTAGAGTAAATTATTGAGATGCTAAAGGCTCAATGGCAAAATCAGGGGTGTTATTACTCACCCAATGAAGGCTATTGGCTGCTTTTAGAAAGAGTTGGTTATTTAAGCTGTGGAGGCTCCAGGGGAATATTAGGAGGGCTTGATTAAATCTCTGTGCTCATGAAGTATCCCTCATCTGTTCCAGGATTAATCTGGTAAAGAAAATCCTCAGGATGGAGAGTGTGAATTTGAACTCATTTCAGGTGTGGTGCAGCCCTGTCTCAGGGGAATTTATTGCTTTTCAGTGAGGTAGCTGAGAAAAACAATGGCATTGTCATTTGGTGTGAATATGTGGTGAAATTCTTTGCAAACCTCCCGGCCGTTTATGATTCATGAGAGGGCAGCATCAGTAAGAGCTGAGATGGTGGGGGGGATAGAAAGTAACTGAGGGTAAATCCCCTTCATATTTCTTCTTTAGTGTCATTTATGGAAATGCGTGCTGGCAAAGTGGAACCATGAATGGGTTTTGATGAAGTCAAGGTTGCAGAGCAAACGAGAAACCACCGGTCATGAATCTGGATTTATTAACCCAAGAACAGGTAGTTAAACCGGGAGCTGACAAAGGGAGCCACAGTCCAGCCTTGTGATATTGGGACCTGCTGGACTGGTGTTTGTTCAAGGCTGTCCATACAAGAAGTCTGACTCCCAAAACAATGAAGCCATTTATCAAATGCAGCCGTTGTCATCATAGATGACTTGTTGTCGCTTCAGATATCAGCTCTCATGTGCGGAGGTCACGATACTCCATCACTCTGAGACTGTAGACGCTAACAGTAATTGGATTTTACACTTAAAACTCTATTTGCAGCAGCTCATAATGTATTAGTTATGAGTGTCACGGACGACATCAAACTTACCAGCTCTAAATGCATTAGTTACCAAAGTCGCTATGCTGTTTCACCTCTGTTACAGCAGAGATTAGCCTTTCATGAGACAGATTACCCATTTGTGAGGGTTCTGCTGCAGTTAGTATAATAACAGATTATGCTTTAATAAATAGTAGAAATAAATAGAATATAATCATGAAAAAAGCTCTAGTAGAGTTGACAAATAAATATTTGGTGCCCAAAATGAAAGCATTAGGTCCTCTTTAATGTGAAGGAGACAAAAATGCATGTCTGGACTATATATGGGAACTCTACAGGTGGATGGTGTTGATGTTGACACGCTGTCTCATCCATATCCGACACATATCTGAAAGTTTGGCCTTGTGGTGTTGGTGGAGACTCCAGCTGCATTAGGCTTCGTTCTCTGGGGGATCAAAATCTCTAAAAGACTTACATCTCACGAAATATGAAAATTTAAAAAAAAATGTTTGGATAATATGAATGTGATGAATATTTAATTATACAGCCACCTTTTTTTGCAATTTCAATGTCAAGTTTTGCTTCATGAGGCAACTCAATAAAATTCACCAGTTACTAAATAATTGGATTACGTTAGAACAAAACACTGCTGAAAAGCGAAGCATATTTATATAATTGAATTCCTTAAACTTAGTAGTTAGAGCTCTGCATATGCACTGGTTTGATATTTGCCTTGTGGATGTACTCATTGCAGCCTGATGGTAGAGCCTCAGGAAGCCATAAAAATCATAATGAGTCATCTTTTAGGGATCTTTAGTATTCTCTGTATCATCTGTGTCCTTTGGCCTTTCTGTCTACCCTGCATCTCAGTCTGATGCTCCCTAGATGAGGTCACCATGTGAAAATGGTTTTTCCTCAACATCGTTTGACCCCTTCCTTTCCACTTATGGAAAAGCCGACATCATCCTCCCCTTATAGCGTGAGTTAGATATTGGGAATATAGAGTCCATGCAATTCTCCTCCAAAGCTAGTGTTTATGCCGAAAGATGAGACTTTGCGTTCAAAAGTGTTGCCCGTTTTTATTTCCTCAAACAAACTGCTCAGTGTTATTTAACACTAGTATCTTATGAATATGATTGTAGTCCTGCAGGCCTGGAGCTATAATTCGTTTCACTTCGTTGCCTGTGTATCAGAGGCTCACATGTGTGAATAAAGTTTCCAAACAGAGTTTCTGAGTTTGTCCATAATTGGTCCAGAAAGCAAACAGGAAGTTATATTTTCAGCTTTCTCAACATTGTAATCTTAACGTTTTCGCTGCGGTGAGAACCTGATGGAACAAGAAATTCTGATTGGTGTCTGCAATTTTTGAGCAAAGAGACAGATATTTATATACAACTCTTAGCTGTTTGTTATCACAGTTGTTTAACATCCTAATTTCAGCAATTTATCAATTCATTTCATTCAGGGAATTTGCGGATAATTCTGGCATTATCTTTCACACTGTCAGAGTAGATCGTGCTACTACTGATTTGTAATAGTTTGGGTTTTCTTGGTGTTTTTTTGTAAAACAGACACACTGGCTTCATCGCACTCCAGGAAAAACTCATTTCATTCTGGTTTACTCAAGCCATTTTCTATTATTTGCCTTATTAGAAGCAATAGTTACATCTTAGTTAAGTTGGTTTTTGATGGAGTCTGCATACATTTCATGTGCCACTTGAAACCACCATCAAAGTGTGCCAAAAATATATCCCCCATACATTACATCACCAGCAGCAGCCTGAACTGTTGATATAAGGCAGGATTCAGGTTGTTTAGGCCAAATTCTGATTCAGCCATATGAAAACTGAATCAGCTGATTCACACTGTGGCCGAGCTCTCGGCGTGGTCTTCTGCTGCAGATGCTAGCTCATCCACTTCACGGCTCGCTGTTTTGTCTGTTAGAGATGCTCTTTTGCATGCCTTGTTTGTAACGATTGGTAATTTTAGTTACTTTTGTCTTCCTATGAGCTCAAAGCAGTCTGGCCGTTCTCCTCTGATATCTGTCTAAAGCAGGGGTCTCGAACTCCAGGCCTTGAGGGCCGGTGTCCTGCAGGTTTTAGATCTCACCCTGGCTCAACACACCTGAATCAAATGATTAGTTCATTACCAGGCCTCTGGAGAACTACAAGACATGTTGCGAAGGTAATTTAGTCATTTAAATCAGCTGTGTTGGATCAAGGACGCATCTAAAACCTGCAGGACACCGGCCCTCGAGGCCTGGAGTTCGAGAGCCCTGGTCTAAAGCATGCCATTTTCATCCAGACAGCTGCCACTCACCGGATATTTTCTTACTGTTTTCTGAACATTCTCTTTAGATCTCAGAGTTGTCTTTGTGGGGAAAATCAGCAACAAATACGTCACATTCAGACGTATTTAAATCACGTTTTTTCTTCAGTCTGATGCTCAGTGTGGACGTCAAACCTAACCTCAGGGCTGATGCAACTTTTCCTTAGGCTATGGAAAATGGAATAAGTCAATATTTTTCAGGGTTTTGTTACAAAGTCAGAAATTACAGTGCAGCGAGCTGTAAACAGAAGTTTTTACTGCTGTCAATTTTGAGTATCTGGTGTATCAAATTTACTTTATACCTCAGTCCAAGCTCCAGGGTGTCATCTTTACGCAATGGATGCTGATCATAGTTCAGTGTTCTTTCTGCTGACTATTTTTTATGATTTCAGCGTCCAACAGCTCTGCAGCCTGCTCCTTTGATATTCTGCAGCAACTGCTGATGAGAAGAAGCACGGCCAGTCAGTTTGTATTAGAGAGGAGGACAGAGCTGAGTCAGTGGCCATTAAAGACAGAAGGGTGAGGCTGAATTTCAACACAACAAGACAGCGGTAAATCAGAACTAAGCACTTTAAGGTGAAACAGAAGAGGATGAGGAGAATAGGTGAACAGTGAGGAAGAGGAGGAATGAGAAGAGAGGAGAGCTGTATAAAGTATGAAAGGCTAAATTTTAGGGGTAGCAGGCCGTCTGGCTGGAGTATTCCCTCTGTGTTTCTCACAACCGCAGTGACATTTTTCTCTGCCTTTCCCATTTTATCCCTCACTGATTTTGCTGTATGTGTGTACCAGCCTCCATCTGGTTCTCTGGATGCACCACCTCACTTCTTGGAGATGATTTGACTTCATGAGAAGCAAAGTGTATGGGGAAAAAAATGATCAGCACTTGAGGATAAGAGTGTAGAGAATACAGAGGGGAAGAGGAGGATTAGGATGAGGTGAGGAACAAAGAAGGAGAAAAATAGGGGATGATAAGAAAAAGCGTCTAGCTAATAGTTCCCCTATTTGTTTCCCTGCTGTGACACGCTGAACCTCTTCTACAATTTCACCCCCGCTGGCTTTTTAGGGAGTGTTGGTGTCTATGTGTTCCCCTCAGTTTTGCAGAGCCTCTAGAGTACTGGGTTTCTGCAAGGCAGCAGCGCTATAAATATTAATGTCTGTCCAGAGAAGAGAACGTTTAAGCAACAGATTTTTGCTAAGAGTGGTTGGATCTGTCTGTATTTGTGTCGGTGTCACTACTTCCTGAAACGATTACAGAGGAGTTTTCTCTGCATTAAAGAATAAGTCAGGGTCTAATTTCCTTGTTTTTTTTTCATCATAGCCAATGAAATCTAATCTCACACTGGATTAAAAAACATTGTCCCTCATAGTGGATGCACCCACAGGATTTTCACCCTTTTCAACTTGGAGGATTGTTTTGGATAATTTTTTAAAAGTTTTTCTAGTTCTGTCTTCCCCACGAAAATGATCCAAATGTTCAGTAGTTTTGGTAGTTAATGCTATTACTATGCATAACCACATTATAAAGTTAAGCAGAAGCTGTGTAGATGGCATGGAGTTGACTATTTTTAACAATTATATTAAACTTAAAGTTAATCTTTTCTGTAAGCCAGCCTATTAGATTTTCCAAATAAAAACTAAAGAGGCAGTAACGGAGAAAATGGGCTCGACTTAAACTCATATCTGGACCTGCTGGTGGCACCGCCAACCCACCTGCTCCCTAATGCACATCCTCTGCATCCCTTAAAATGGAAACACTATTACCGGTAAATTCTGTGTCAGGAAAATTTACACGGGTTTAAGATAGAAGCAAAAATAATTTGCTTTAGAAAAATCTATGGGAACTGTCTGAGAAACATATGAGCCTGTCCTGTTATTGGTAAAGGAACTCATCATTTCTCTTCTCTAATTATATCCCCGTTGTTGATGGGTTGAGACAGGAAAGGTGATGTGTCGGCATTCTGTATTGAGCCACTAATGAAGATGTAATGTTGTGTACTAGAAGTGGAAATGAAACTTTTAGGGACCAAAGCATTTGGAACCTTAATTTGGGGGAAATTTAGTGAACTTTTAGAGCATTTTACAACAGATTTGATTGGTGATTTTTGATTGCAGATTTTATGTCACCGTGACTTTTAAATCGAAATCCAATTTATTTATAAAGCACATTTAAAAACAGAAAGTTTGCCCAAAGTCTTGTACAGAGACAAAGGGGTAAAACACAACACTCACATAAACACATAATAATACACATAATAAACATATCACTCGCTCCAGTCTAAACGCTATCGAAAAAAGGTGTGTTTTCAAAAGCGACTTGAAAACAGGGAACGAAGATGTCTGTCTAATATTCAAAGGCAGCGTATTCCAAAGTTTGGGGGACATCATTGAAAAGGCTCGTTCTCTTCTACTTTTTAGCCTAGACTTTGGGACAACCAACAGCAGCTGTTCGGCTGATCTAAGGGTCCGCGAGGGAATATAAGGCTGAAGTATCTCGGAAAGGTATGGGGGAGCAAGACCATTTAGGCATTTATAAACCAGCATTAGGACTTTGAAATTAGTTCTGTCATGAACAGGAAGCCTATAAAGAGAGGGCAGGATAGGTGTTACATGTTCATGCCTGTGGGTACCAGTCAAGAGGTAGGCTGCAGCATTTTCAATTAGCTGAAGACGTGCCCGAGATCCCTGGCTGACTCCAACATAAAGTACATTACAGTAGTCAAGCCGAGTTGAAATAAAGGCACGTATTACCTTCTCCATGTCATGTCTGGACAAAACTTCAGCTTCAGCTTTGCTATTTGACTCAACTGGAAAAAGCTTTTTTGCAACACAGAACTGATATGTTTGTTCAATTTAAAATCCATAATGACTCCAAAATGTGTCACATGCTGTTTGATATAAGACCCTAGCCAACCACAATTCCCATGCGGGTTGCCTTTTGTTAAAGAAATAAAAGGTCTAATTATATTAAGCTGATTAAGTTGAGTAGCAGAGAAGTATGTGACTGCTATGCAGGACATATATGTCACATACATGAGGGTAGCGAGACAGTGGTGAGGTGTGCGGTAGGAGTGACAGATGCTTTTAAGGTGGCAGTTGGCTCTGAGACCTTCCTTGTTTGTAGTGGTGATGGACTGGTTGGTAAATGAGATCAAGCAAGAGCTTCTGCTGAGTATCGTGCGCACTGATGACACCGGGATCTGTAGTGAAAGCAGGTAAGAGAGAACCTAGAGAGGTGGAGGTATGCTCTGGAGAGAAGACGAATGAAACAGTAGAAGCAAGAATTTCTTTGTAGATGAGACGAAGATGGTGTAACTGTGCAGATAAAAGGAGCAGAAGTAGTGACTAGGGATGCACCGATACCGATACCGGTATCGGGTATCGGCCTCGATACCACATTTTCTAAAGTACTCGTACTCGTTAAAAGTCCCCCGATACCTCGGACCGATCCCTCGGTCTGAGAAATGTCTATGTTTGAGCGGCGTATAAGGGGTTAATCACAGGTGCCGAGTGCCCGCCCCCAGGCCGCTGCAGCTCACAGCGGGGTGAGAGGCGAGAAAAAAAAAGGAGGAGAGACGAGACATGTCAGCTGTGTGGAACTATTTCAAAGTGAATGAAGACGACAAAACAAAGGCGGACTGCAAATTGTGCTCAGCAAAATTGTCCAGAGGAGGCTCAAAAGGTAGCGCACTTAACACAATTTAATCAAGCACCTAAAATCCC